>PVLD010027017.1:0-21353 GCA_004027595.1 Dinomys branickii
TACTACCAAAACTGTTGTACAGATTCAATGCAATTCCCATTAAACTACCGTTAGCATACCTCACAGATCTAGAGAAAATATGCCTCAAATTCATCTGGAACCAGAAGAGACCCAGAATAGCAAAAGCAATCCTGGGCAATAAGGACAAGTCAGGTGGAATCACAATCCCTGACCTGAAATTATACTACAAAGCAACTGTGATAAAATCAACCTGGTACTGGCTAAAAAACAGACCTGAGTATCAATGGAACAGACTGGAAGATGCAACCATAACGAAAAACCCACTCAGCTACCTAATATTTGACAAAGGGGTCAACCAAACCCACTGGAAAAAAGAAGGCGTGCTTAATAAATGGTGCTGGAAAAACTGGCTTGCCTCTTGCCGAAAACTGAAAATAGACCCCAGTCTATCACCATGCACCAAACTCAGGTCAAAATGGATCACAGACCTCAATATTAAAAAAGAAACTCTAAATCTATTGGAAGAGAAAGTAGGTAAAAATCTTGAAGACATAGGAGTAGGCAGAGAGTTCATGAACAAAAGTGAAACTGCAAGGGAAACACTTCAAAGAATCAATAATTGGGACCTCATCCTACTGAAGTTTTTGTACATCTAAAGAAATCACCAGCAAAGTAAAAAGAAAACCCACAAATTGGGAAAAAATTCTAGCTGGCTCTCCCTCAGACAAAGGTCTTCTATCTAGAACATACAAAGAATTAAAAAACATATACCTGTCCACATTCAAAGACCCAATCCAGAAATGGGCATCTGAGATGAATACACACTTCTCAGACAAAGAAATACAAATGGCAAATAAATGTATAAGAAAATGTTCCACATCCTTAGTCATTCGAGAAATGCAAATAAAAACAACATTGAGATTTCATCTCACCCCAGTAAGACTGGCCAGTATGAAAAAGTCATCCAATAACAGATGCTGGTGAGGCTGTGGAGAAATAGGGACTCTATTACACTGCTGGTGGGAATGCAGACTGGTGCAACTACTGTGGAGAGCCGTTTGGAGATTTCTCAGCAAACTAGGTCTAGAGGTTGCATTCAAACCAGCTATTCCCCTTCTGGGTATTTTCCCAGAAGATCTGAAAATATCATATCACTCTGATATATGTGCACCCATGTTTATAGCAGCGCAATTTGTAATAGCTAAAATGAGGAAGCAACCCAAGTGTCCATCCACAGAAGACTGGATTAAAAAATTGTGGCATTTTTATATAATGGAATATTTTTCAGCTATAAAGAAAGACAGTTTGGGGGACTTCGTAGGCAAGTGGTCAAAACTGGAGTCCATACTCATAAGTGAAATAAATCAGCGAAACATGTGCAGGCAACGTATTGTATCAATGGTGTAAGAACCTGAGGGTGGGAATATAAACTAAGAGACGTGAAGGAAATCTGTTCAAAAACAAAGAACAGATGGGACGAGGGAAAGGAGAAAAGAAACAGACAAAAATGTATGAATGTATATATGAATATACATGTATGCAGGAGGGCTAACATGGTTCTACTATTGTATTATATCACTTAATGCTAAGGAATAATAGATGATGGTTTATTTGATCAATCTTTTTTGTCTGTATGTGTTATCCTGAACACACACTTCGAAGAAATCAATATGCAAAGCAGCAACTATTGGTGGTTTTTTTTTTTGTCTTTGGTGTTTTGTTTTTTGTGTTTTTCTGTTGTTGAGAGGATTAATTGTCTGACAAATTTTGCATGTCTGTATCTGGGTTCATATATATACACTTCGAAGATATCAATAGGTAAAGCAACAACCACTGTTGAGTCCATGTCACCTTCTCTGTAGATCAGTTTTGATTGTACTATTTTTTATGCTAAGTTGTGTCTGTGTGTTAATATGTTTTGTGCTTTTATTTATCTAAAAAAAAATACAGCATCCAGGGCTAATTCCCTACTATCTTCTCTATAATTTTGTATTTCCTTTATTGTTTTTGTGTTATCCTGGTTTATATATCTCCAATTCTTTGTCTTTAAAATAAAAAAAATGATAGGATATTTTCTAGTGATGGTATGTACCTCTCCTTGTTCTCTTCTATGCATCATACTTATTATTATTGCTATTTTTTAACCCCAAACTTTGCCTACCAGATTGTATAAACTTTAGGGGCAATATACAACGTTGAAATCAAGACTGTGGATTTGGTGAAGATTGTTAAGATTGCTAGTTTTTGGATAAAACTTCAGAAATTTTCAAGGTGAAATGGAACATTTTTATGATTTTAAGATCTATACCATATTTCCTTGAAAATAAACCTAAGAAAAAAATGAGGCCGGCCATGATTTTTCAGGATGCTCATAACATAAGCCCTACTCCCCCAAAAAATCCCAGTTCAGCTAATCATCCAGACAAATGCATTTATTAATTATGTTGCAACACACAATGGATGTATTGAATTATAAAATAATAATATTATTATAATTAATTATAAATAAACAATACTATTGACCTTAGTATTTAAAATAAATGATAATACACATTATAATTAAATATTTGTAAATACAGTTAATCTCTGTACTGTGTGAATACAGTTACATTCCAGGAGAACATTTGGATTTGTTCCTAAGTGAGTCTTATACACTTTTGACACAAATTATGTAATGTAAAGCATAAAACAAACAAGCAAGCAAAGTAGTATAAATAACCTTTTACTTTTACAGTTACCTTAAAATGGTAACTGTAATGGTACTTCCGTGATTTGTTCCCATCTACAAATGTTTTTAATGCGAGGTCCATCCTTATCTGTGAGACTTCGCAACTCAAATGTTCACAAGTTGAGGACTTAATGTATCCAAGGGCATAACTTTGAACGAGATGTAAATACCTATGTAAACAGATAAATTTGAAACTTATTGCAAAATGACCAATCAGAGTACAGACGTAATGCAAATAACATGCACAGTTGATAACAAATTGTCATGATTATGTCTAATATGACTCTTCATAACTCAGTAAGATTTGTTGTAATGATGCACAATGAACAGGCTACATGGACAAGAAGTGCTCATTTAAGGAGAGGTCTGTGGCTGGATATGACAATTTGGAGTCAATGCTTCTAGAGGAAATAAAGTCACAAGAAATTTAAGCCAGAATCTGGGGTTTGGAGAGGTATGGCAATGTTTCAAAAGAAGATGATATAACTGTATTTAAATGAATGTAGATTTTCATTCCTGAACAAGTGTAGATTTTTGTACATGAATAAATGAATAAGTATAGATTATTTTAGCTGAGTAAATGTAGATTGTTGTACCTAAAAAAAAATTCATCCCCTGAAAATTATTGTACCTTTTGTTTCAAAAAATTAATATAAGACCTGATCTTATTTTCAGGAAATTATGGTATTACACAGGACAAAAAATAAGACATTTGCAATGCTATATCCTAATAGTTAAATATATATTCTAAAGAAAATTTAGATTTATAAAATTAATTAAATGATTGAAGTCAACTTGAATTTATTAGGCATACAATAGCATTGTGATTCTGATCCTAGGACTCATCTGTTTGGAAAATACTTACATTTTTGTTCATAAAATAAGGTAACTCCATCTCAATTTTTAGCTAAAAGTAAAAAATCAGTGTATATTCATACTGGTTGTATGTACCAGAGCAAGATAGATGGAAAAGCATTGCTGATGAAAATAGAATATTCCCAGTTTAATAACATTGGCACTATAGTAACCTCAAAATATTATGATTATGTACATTTCATAAATAGATATAATTATTAGAAAGAATATTGGTATGCATACAAAGCATGTATATCTATTTGTGCATGCTTTATTAATCCATTTAAAAGAGCTGACAATCAGAAATTGTTTCATAGATTGATCAAGTTTCTCATGACAGTGTCATTCCAAGTTTGAATCAACTTTGATTTTAATCTTGTTTTTGCAAAGACACTCCCTCTGCACCATTCTTGGATGTAAATACATATCATCAAAATTGAATCCATGGAACAACTGTCTTCTTTATTAAATGATTTACTTAATACACAAAATTATTTTGCCTTTACCTTTACAGAGTCATGCTTTTTACTATTTTATTTCTTGACTTGGTGTTACAAATAGCTCCATCATGAATTTTTCTGTGCATCACAAGTGATTTTCAGAATCTCTAAATCTGTACAGCAGGCCATTTGTTGTGCCTTCTTAATTGCATACAATTTCTTGAAGCTTTCCTGATGCATGCTTAAAGTTAGTTTTCATTTTGCAATTATTTCTTGAAACTTAAATGACAAATATTAAAAAGATACTGTGATAAGAAGCTGTATTAATAATTTTAAATGTAGCAAAAATATCTTTTTTATAGCACAGTGGTTTTTCAAAGTGTAATACCCACACAAGCAACATCAGCATTATTTGTACAATTATTTAAAGTTTCAATTTCCAGGCTTCAATTTTTTATTTCCTAGACCTACTGAATCAGAAACTCTGGGAGTGGAGAGTGCACTTTTACAATACTTCCAGGACATACTTATAAATGACAGAGGTTGCAAACCACTTCTCTGCATTGTTTGATTAATAACATTTTCCTTTGTACCTTCCAATAACCCTGTTTACTCAGATATGTTAACTAAAGGGGGTGAGTGTTTTTAAATTTGACACTTGCATTTCCAGGTCACAGCAATAAATATTTCTTCCTGATTTGTGCCAGATTAAAAAGAGAAGGGAGTTTTCCTCCACTTGATGGAAAGGACTGCACTTCACCTGACAGTGAAGCAAAATGAGAAATTTGCTTTACAGCCTCTGTAGTCAGCTAGATGACAGAACCCCCCAGGAAAGCTAAAGGCCAGTTTACATTAGGTGTCTGAGGACTTTTACAGATAAACCAGTATTACAAAACATCACCTGGAAAGTTCAACTAATTGTTGGAAATGTGTACCATCCCTGCTGTTTACACTAAACAAACACTTTTACTTTTTATTTTGAAACTCAAAAATGTATTTATATTCACCGTAGCTTTGATATTATTAAAGTTATTAGCCCTTCTGTAAGGGAGTCTTTAAATTAATAGAGAAGTACGTATATTATTTATCAAATATTTCATTTTACTATCTATATTATTTATTTTGATATAATAGATTTCCTTTATGACCTCATATATCTTATTTTATGTATTTAAAACCACATTTCTTTTATATTACTAGTGTGTGCTTAAAATCATAATTGTTACATTCATATTGGGGAATTAGCAAATATATTTAACATAGTCCCCAACCTACCCTTCTTTTCCCCATGAAAATGTCTCCTTAAAACATTAGCTCTTTCCCATCAGACTCCTGCTTCAGTCCTGCCTCCTGTTTAACAATTTGTGATGTAACCTGTTATATTAGTAACTTCCACTTGTGAAATGATCTTTTCTTCGTAGTTTTTTACATAGAACTAGTCATATTGGTTTTCTAGACAAGGAACTTCTACATGCCTCTGATTCTAGTTGTTACTTTCATCAAAAAATTCTTATCTGCCTTGCAGGTCTTAGGTTTGGTCAAATACTAGTCTATATGTGCAACTTCTTTGTATTCTTTGTCACTTCTAAATCATTAGTTTTAACTTGTTTTCTAGGTAAGCTTGTTAGCTCTAGTAGAAGTTTGATACAAAAAGTGCTCTTTCATTAACTCTCCACCATTGAGACTTTCCTGTACAACTCTAGAGAGCACTGGTTCACAGTTGGTTCCTACATTTGGTCAGAGCCTTCTTTGTTGGTAATGGAGAGAAGGCATGTCTTGTGTTTGCAGGGCATTTTTCAGTATTCCTTAGGTCTAGCAATAGATATCAGTAGCAGGCTTCTCCCTCCACCCCTGAACCTACTTTTGACAATAAGAAGTGGCTCCAGCTCTTGTCAAATGTCCTGTGGGTAGCAAAATGGTCCCCGATTAAGAAACACTGACCTAGTCTTCTCAGACATTTAATGACTCCTCAAACATTTAATGACTGGAAAAATAAAACTCACCTAATTGAAGATGAAGAATGGCTGGTTCAATTATTACTTTCAGCTTATCTAGTTATTACCTAGAAAAGGATCTTTTCAAACAAGGTGTTTTATAAAGTGTAAATATATATTAAGGGTGAATAATGCATAATATATACACCTCTGCCACTTGTCAAGTTTCAATTATGATTTATCTATTTTAAAACACTTATAAGTTCATTTACTTTGAGTCAGACAGTGTTCTATGAACATTATAAATTGTAGCTTATTAATCTTTATAATAACCCTAAGATAAAGGGTTCTTTTAAATTTTATAACTTGAGAAGTGGTGAAACTGAAACACAGAAAGGTTAAGATCTTTTTCCCAGGGCATGTAGATCATGAACAGGGATTCAAACTTACAGACCACTTGTGCAATACAGCAGCATTGAAGTTCCAGTATCTCTGACTCTCCATCGCTATGTTCTCTGCTGCTTGTCTTCTCACATAATACATGTTACAATTTAGCATTAACGTGTTTCAGCCTCAGTTGCCTTACAGTATCTGTAAGTTCATATAAACAGTGAAATTTCAATACAAGTAGGCAATGTGCTATGATTAAATCAGTGTAGTTAGCATTTTAAAGGTTCTGAGATGGCCTGCTTTACAACATTTAGCAAATGAAAAAAGAAAAACTGTACTCTACAAAATTTAAATTTTAAATAAGTGACAGATCAAATTTTAATAAATGATATCCCATCAAATATTTTAAAGATATCCACATTAAAAGTGATTTGCTGTTTTTTTTTCTGAAATTCATATTTCACTGAACACCCTGTAATGTGTCTGTTAAACCTTGCTTTACGGAAAACATTGTTTAGATCAGTTTTCAACACTAATTTGAGCAGGATATTTTATTGTTACCATACCTAATATCCTTTGGCAATTCTGTGCAAAAATAAATTTAAGGGCAGGGAGAAGACTTCCATCACAGTGAAGAGAAACGTTTGAGTGCTTGTTCCAGAGCATGTTTCCTTCTTTGAACTAGAAGCAATTTACATTCACAGTACAAGATTTATGCTTAATTGTCTATTTCTTTAACTAATTTACTACTTTCCAAAATAATATATCACTTCTATAATGTCAGGGACTTATTACCGTATTTCTTTCTCTCCATTTCTTGAACTTATTATTTGGCATTTGTGTATTCTGTCTGCAAGATGATTTAATCATAATTCATAATTTACAAACAGTAAATTATGTTATGCCAGTAAATTATTTGTTATGCCAAATTGTTAATCTAAGAATCCGGAGCAAAACAGAAGGATAATTGGTTTTAGCAGTAATCTATCTTAATTTCTCAGGCTGATGGCCATTCATTCCTTTGATATTACCTTTCTGTTTTCATTTATCTGCATTCTTTTTATTTTATTTCCCTGAGGAAATGTAACAATTTGGGGATAAAGTTTTTCTTTTCCACTTTTGTGATGGCAACACTTGCGGAGTTATTGTTCAGCTGAGACTGTGAATTCTTCCTTTCATTCCTGCAGATCACATCAATACAGAGCAGTGGATACCTTTGTGTTATTGTGAGTCAGTTTTGAAGAGGGAGGCAGGTGTTTTGCTTGTGCTGAATGCAGTACTAATAACATCAAAAAAAGAGAATACTGGGGGCCAACTATTAGAGTCACATAATGAAAATAACTTGTTAAAGAATGAAATTGATGACCCGGTAGGGAGCTGATCTTTTTGTACTGTGCAGTGAGTCAGGCTTGTTCAGTTTCTATGCCCGTAGCATAATCTTCAAAGCCCAAGGGAAAGAGGAGACATATAAAATCATGAAAAATTGGGAAGATAAGCAGTAGAATCATATAAAATAATTCTAGTAGCCTCAATTTTAATTTTCAAGGAGGTTCTTCAACTCAGAATACTTACAATATATTTGCCTACAAATAAAGTTCTTGTTAACTTTTCCATCTATTCATCTGAGCCCTAAGCAAGAAATTAAAATTAGGAGCATGTTCTCTAAGTGGATCCCAAAGTACTATTACAAGTTTTAACAAACAGCTTCAGTAAAAATTTTCTTTACTTTACGTCAGTAAATATCCTTGACTAGATAACAATTGCCCTATCTTTATTTTTTAGTTTTTATAATTGCATTGTTTGTGCTGATAAGGGTTTTAACGTGTGCATTTTGATTGTCTGCTGTTTAAATCACAATAATCAAAGCCTTTTCTCCTGAGTGTATAAAAAGATATTTTCAGTCACCTGACAATTTATATTTTAAAATCTTGCCCATTTTTAATTTCATTGTCAATTCATGTCTTTAAGCTTATCTCATAATAAATGTTTATGTAATAGTGTGTGCATTCAAAATGCATACAATGGACCTGAAAACCTATTTCACATTTACTCAGATATGAAAACTTATCAGGAGATTAAAATCATTTTCCAATACACTTATCATTCATTTCTGTTGCATATGATTTAAATCAGTAAAGAACCTTGATGAATATCTGACAGTTTCCACTCATTCACACTAAAAAAAAATATACATTTACTAGTTTTGGCTCTTACAGACCTTAACATGCAATGTGACCTTGGTCTAAAGAGCATTTTTGCTTAGTTCACAAACTCAATCATAAGAAGTCATAAGTAGAATCTTTCTCACTGCCCCTTTTCCAGGACTAGGAAATTTATTGCTTGTGAGACAGATAGGTTATGAACAATGGACCAAATGGAGTCCAGGGTTATCTCATCTCTGTGAAAACTACTGCTGAAAATCGATGTGATCTCTGCTACACTGTCATCCCAGTTCCCACCCTCTGTGTCCTATTTTTCTTTTGGTAGAAGTTTAGATCTGTGTGCTGTCTCTATGTGTTTCTCTTGGGCCAGATTATCACAATGAATCATTGCCTGCATGCCTCTTATATTTCTATTTATTTTCCTGGTGTTGACTAGATCTGATGAAATATGATTCTGTTTGCGTTTGATCTGCTGTGCAGCAAGCAACACCTAATTCAGCTCTGTCTATCTCTTTAAAGAAGAGTAATACGGTTTTGAAACTTCAATCTACTATACAGTTACATTACAGCCATAGGCCGTGCAACTCGTCTTCATAGTCAATAGTAATCTTTCAACCAATTTAATGGTATTTCTTTCATCTCTAAATGAAAAAAATTTTGCAATTTTAATATGGTCGATAACTTTTATATATAATTAACATATTACTTTCATTTTCAGGAAAAGTACCACTTAGATATTTGATGCTGGGATCACATGTATATGTTGAGTCATGAATAACAAGGAATTTGTTAATTTTAATGTCTGCCCCTGATACAAAGTTCTTATTCAGGGAAAATGCTGTATTGTCTCTGAATCAGCAGGGAGTATTCTAAATTTGTAATAGTTCATTTTGTAGACATACATCTTCCAAGCTATATAAATTTGTACCTTATGATTTATAATAATCACCTTAAAGATGTGGAATCCCTCTAGCTATTATAAATATTGATAGATTATTATGAACTTGTTCTATCCATTTAATGAACTCATGTGAAGAAGATAAAATACTACTCAAATATAAAAATCAAACAAAAAATAAATAAATCATAGTGCTGCTTGACTAGTTTTTAGAAATGTACTTTAAAAACATTAGATCTGCTTACTGAGAACTGGTTAGGATTACATTGTTTTAAAAAATAAATTATAATATTTGAATGAAATGATGAGGTTGAATATATTCACAAAATTAGTGATAATGTGCTCATTCTCTCTGTAATAATGGATTACTTCTAAGCCAATCAGTGATGACAGCAGAGTGAGAGAGAGACACAGGTAGGGATAGAGACAGGGACAGAGAGAGAGATAAAGAGAGAGAGATCCTGTGGAAGTTTGTTAATTTTAATTAATTTATGTTTAGTTATTTTCAAATTAATATAACTAAATAATATGGAAATAAACTATAAGTTGTAGAAAACATATCATGTATACATGTTCAAATACTGCTTTTTAAAAATTTTCTAAAGAACAAATCCAGGAAAGCAATTTAGACATACCTTCCAGTGCTAACAAAAATTGCTTGGGTAGTTTATGCACTTTATTATTTTAAGGTTGATAAACATTTTTAGTGGGTTCAAATAAGGTGAAACATAAATCTCAAAAACAATGATTTAGCACTTTTATCCCTATTAGATTTAGAAAATAAGAAATTCAAAGATACTTTATATTAAGAACATTTTATTTAAAGATAATGATATACTGTTTTTTAATCTTGCTGAGATTTCCTACGATTCTATGCCATGACTTCCCACACAAGTAATCCTACAGCAAAGCATGATGACTGCAAAATCACTATGCTTCAACACTCTACACAATACATATATAGTCTTCTTGCAATAGAAAAGTGAAATATACTTGTGTGACAAATCTATATTTGCAGCTTTATAGAAAACAGATCAGATCTTAGACATTTTTTGTTTCTAATTATGTGAAAATTGGAGGTCTAAATCGAAGCCAAGTGTTTTGTTTCTTGATCAAATCTCATTCCTATATAATTTGTCACTGAAAATATTTATGACCATGGACATACATATTTTTTAACTTTTTTATGTTATTACTGAAATTAGAGACTACAGTGAGTAGGATAATTGATGTGTATGATTCACCCTATCTTGAACTGCTATTGAAATAAATAATTAGATGTAACAGTCTGTTTGGTTACATGTAGGGACTTGTTGGTCTCTCAGTGTACCCTGGGGAGGAAAGGAAGTAGGAACGAGGAGAATATAGCAAGATACAAGAGTTGGGTCAGGTAGAGGCCTCTTTACCAATGGGAAAGAGGACAGAACAACAACAGTACGGGTATTTATTTATACTCTTGTAAAGTTAGTATCATGAGACACAAGGTTGCCTAGTGACTAATGGCTGAAATTGTCCAGGAGGGATGCTTTTCTCAAGACTGAGGTAGCTTGACTGCTTGAGTCACTCTGGCTCTGTCCTGCGCTCACACATATGACCAATTCCCAGCTTCATCCACTCCCAACATCTCTCCCTTTCTGTTTACTTGTGGAAATGATGGGTGCTCAGTTGCAGTTGCGGAAGCTATGTTTGGAGAAATCTGTAGAAGACCTTTTCATTCTTGATAAACTTAATCATTTAGGCTAAAGATTTTCAGTCCAAAGATTTCTGGTACCTGTATATAGCAATTTAACCTTGTATAAGCCAATAATCCATAACAGTAGTGAGTTACCAGTACCACTGAGAAGTGTCAGAAGTTGTTAGTGATTTGAACCTTTTATAGCTAGCATGTTATTATTGCATTATTTTCCATACCTCATTGTACTACTTTTCTGCTTGATGTTTAAGAGCAAGTTATGGTGAGACTTGTATAAATCAATTATTTGCTATCTATCAAGGTCAGTTAAGTCTCCACAGGAATCATCTTGGAACCAAGTACAGCACCTCTTAGTTCTGTCAGTGTCAGCCATCTGGATGAGTCATGGCCATTGCTTGACCATATTGCTTTCTGTGAAAACGAGATTTTTTTTCTCCTGGTGACTGTCCTTAGGCACACTGTACATCATAGAATCACATGTCTCTGTGGACCCATAGTCTCCTTGATCAGAAGATTGGGGACACAATTGAATTATAGAAGAGGTTCTCTTATGTCTCAGGCCCTCACTAACCTAAGAGGGCTAGAGCCAAAATATTGACTATTATCAGTGCATAGATCTTTCTAATTTTTGGTCTCCAATCCTCAGTTGTTAAACATCCAGAAGAAAAACTTAATGGCATAACACTGTACTGGAGTCAGTAAGCTTAGCATTACTATCTATCTGAATATTAAAAACTATACAACATAAAATAGAACCACTATTTTCTAACCATGGACATCCTAATATTTATTTATTTTTATTTTAAAGAGAAAACAAAAACAAAATAACAGACACAAAGACAAAAACAAAACAACACAAAAACTACAAAATTGATACAGAATTTCAAAATAAGATAATACATAATCTATGATGGTTGTTGTATTCCTTATTGTTACCTTCAAAGTAGTTGCTCAGATTACCAAATATAGGCATGCAAACTTGATCAAACAAATAAACATTAACTGTTCCTTTCAACAAACAAATAGAAATTAGTAGTACAATTACCTTAGCTATCTTGTGTGTATGTATATATATATATATATATATATATATAATTACTATTCCTTCTTTCTTTCTTTTCTTCTTTCCCTCATCCAAGTTGTTTTTTCCTATTAAGCAGTTTCTTTCCCTTACATAACATCTGTTGTACCTTTCAGTTTTATTTACTCTTTCAGGTTCTTATACTAGGGAGACAAAATGGTGTTTACACATGTGGGTCTGATTTATTTTGCTTATGAGAATGGCCTCTACTTGCATCCATTTACCTATAAAAGCCTCAAGTTTATCTTTCTTTATAGCTTAATAACATTTCATTGTATAAAAATATCCCGTTTTTCTTACCCACTCCTCATTTGATGGACATTTGACTTGTTTCCAAAATTTTGTTATGCAAAATTGTGCTACTATGAACATGGGTGCACATATATGCTGTGATATGATATTTTTAATTCTTCTGGGAAAATAACCAGAAGGGGAATGGCTGGGTTAAATTCCGATTTTTGAGGAATGTCCAGACTGATTTCCAAAGTGGTTGCACAATTCTATATTGCCAGCCACAGTGGAGAAGTGTTTCTTTTTCTCCACAGCCCCTCCAGCATTTGTTGTTGGTTGATTTCTTGATGACAGCCATTTTTACTGGGGTGAGATGCAACCTCAGTCTTGTTTTAATTTGAAGCTTTTGAATGACCAATGATGTTGACCATTTTTTCATGTATTTATTTGACATTTTTATTTCTTCATCTGTGAAGTGTATATTCATCTTAGATACCCATTTTTATATTGGGTCTTTGAATTTGGGGATTCTGAGTTTTTTGAACTCTTTATATGTTATAGATATAAGTCCTTTGTCTAAGGGAGTTAGTGATAATGTTTTCTCACTCTGTGGGTTGTCTTCACTTTCTATTGGTGATTTCTTTTGAAGTACACAAATTTTTTAATAGGATGAGATCCCATTTGTTGATTCTTTGAATTGTTTCCCGTGCAGTTTGGGTTTTGTTCATGAATGCTGTGTCTACTTCTATGTCTTCAAGATTTTGATCTGCTCTCTGTTCCAGTAGATTTAGTGTTTCTTCTTTAGTATTTAAATATTTGATCTATGTAGACCTTTGTTAAATGCATGGCAGACATGAGTCAACTTTTAGTCTTTGACATTTAGAGAGCCAGTTTTTCCAGCACCATTTATTAAAGAGGCCATCTTTCTTCCAGTGAATATGTTTGTCTCCTTTGTCAGATATCCTAACATTTAAATCCTTTAAGAATTTTAGCAGACAATAATTACATATTTTCCATAGAAATTAGAAATCAATACCATCTGTATAATTCCTGTATGACAATCATGATGGCATTTTTAATATGCCTAAATTTTCATTTTCACATAACATAACTCTTTTAACCGATCGTCTCTAATACATAAGAAGCTTTCAACTAATTTGTTGTCCTTTAATGGGATATAAACCACAAGTGTTTTTTCTTAAAGGCAGAGGTCTGAATCTGAAAGAAATGTCTTATCACAAGTTTGAAACCTGTTGTACATTTTAGAAGATCTGTACATCTGGATTCATTAATACATTTAAAATACCATGAGATTAACATTAATGAATTGCCATACAAATGTGAAATCCTGTGTTTCTTAATTTAATTTTTTTTCAAGAGTATCCTTTATGAGAAAACCTTATTGTAAATTTTTGGAAAAACTTTGTCTTTTAACCAATGACCAAATTGTCTCCCAAGAGACTATGGAGGTTATTGGGGGCTCCATATTAATGAACAAAGGTTGGCCACCACTCTATTCACCAACTGGAGCTCTATCCAATAATTTCTCTCCACTCTAAGGAATTTTTGTCAATGGTATTAACATTTTTGATGAGCTGTGGGAAAGCCAATTTTGATATCACTTAAATCAGCTGGTAACTCGGGAGAAAGCGTGTTTTCTGTCTATAAGCCAAACTGTATTATGAACAAGTCATCAAAAAGGAAAAATTGTGGAGCTCAAATAAAAAGGGAGCACCTGTTCTTAGAATGACAAGCAAATAACAAGAACACAGAACAAAGATGTTTACAAAATCATGGTCAATTCAAATATATTTTGACCAAATTGAATTGTGGTAATGCTATTGCAGTTTTAGAAATTAATAATTATAGATAGACTAGTCAGATTTTTCTGTTTCTCAATTATTGGAGATCATTTATCAGAAAAATTTGCAAGAAATAGAATCTTTTATCTATAATTAATATATATTTTTAATATTTTTTCTTTAATAATGGTGGTGACTTTCAGCACAGCTATCACTATATATTCTATCACCTATTTAGACTGTCAGTTTTCATTTTCTCAATTTCTTTAATAGGCTCCAGGTCAAATCTAAACTCATCATTGTCAACTTTTTCAGATCTGGCGTCCTGATACAACCTGACAGCATGTTCTAGCAAGACACAAGCATATTTTCAATCCTAAATTAGCAATTCTTTGCTTTAATTGACTGAATTGTCTTTCTACTGCTTTGCTTCCATCTTTTGTAAAATTTTAAAAATTTAATAGTATTTGTTGACAAGTTAAATCCAGTATGAAGTATGAACTTTATAGGGAAAGATCTTCTCTTTTGTTTTTGAAATTTAATTTTGATTGTACAGTGAGCGTGCTCAATAGTTCCTTGACCTTGAGTGTTATGAGGAAACCCTGTGATAAGGGAAATATGAAAAATTTTATAAATCTTTGGAAAATATCACTTGTATATGCTTGCCCATTGTCAGTCTTAAGTGTGTGTGGGCAACCAAAGGCACTAAAGGTATCCAAACAATGAGGAATAACATGTTTGGCCACTTCACTAGTGCAGGCAGAAGCAAAAATAAACCATGAGGAGGTGTCCACTGAAACTTGAAACCAGCATAAAGAACCAAATTTAGAAATATGACTTCCATCCATCTGCCAAAGATGATTGGGTGTAACCCTTTAGGATTGACCCCCATAGAAGGCGAGGGAAAGTTTATTATATATGATGAAAGTTGTTTAACAATTTTTTACACCTGTTCCCAGGTTAAATGGAACTGTTTGCCTAAGTCAGAAGCATTTTGATGAAAGGTAGCATGAGAAGCAGAAGCCTGTTGGATGGTATAGGGAGTAACTATGATAGCACCTTGCAATCTGTCTATAGCAGTGCTTCCCTCAGTGAGAGGTCCTGGAAATGAGCAATGTAAACCTATATGACTAATAAAACAAGGAAAATGATGTGACTATGTGACAAATTGTGTGAAATAGATGAAAAAGATCTTGACCTCTGTGTATAGTGGCAGTTTCAGCATGACACCTTACATCACAGACACTGCACTGTCTGAAAAGAGGTTAATTGGAGTGGATGAATGATCTTGCAAGGCCTATATGATTGCTTACAATTCAGTCTTTTGTGCAGAAGAGAAACCTATATCTTGTATTCTGGAAGAGGAGGCCATTAAATAACCTCCCCTACCCAAAGATGACCCACGCATGAAGATGGAGTTGCCTCCTGCTATGGGGACTGAGCTTATTTTTGAAGAGAAGACAAAAGATGAGAGGGAAGCAAATTGAATTAATTTGTTTTAAGGATTATTACAATGACACCAGAGAAATTAGCCCAAAACCTGGATGGAGCTAATATTAATATTGCCAAGTAGAATCGGAAAATGATTTTAGATTGATATGAACAGTTTGGGGTAATTTGTCTTTATCAGAATAGGTGACCCAAATATGAAGAAGTTGTACACCTTTAGAGGCCACCAACCAGGCCTGCCATTATTTAAATGAAATATCAAAATTAAGCAGCTATTTAAACCCCACTGCTTTTAGATTGTACACCAAACTTTTATGTCTATTTGTAAAATACTAAAGGTTTTCCATAGAAATTTAATTTAGGACTGTAAAACCTACAATCACAATCAATAGAAATCATGAGAGCACCAAAGACTTATAAAACCTCTTAAATCAGCAGCATATCTAATATATGATGTCAAGAAGACGGTAATTAAAGCAAGACAGTTTTATTAGCTATATAATCTAAAATGAAGAAATTTTTTATTATAACTCCAAAACACAAAAGCCATTACTGAAGTATATATTTTTTGAGATAAGGGTGAAGTTTTTATTTATGGGAGTTATTATTTTACTTTCTTAATTTGTTTTATTTTTAAGTAATATTTTAAATATCTCCATTAAACAAAATCTTGGGAAATATGATTTTTTAACTAAAGGCAAACATTCTGTCTTGAGGATTGAAACAGCCTTTTCAATTAATCCCCTTAAGGGGAAGATAGAAAGGCTTCTCTTTAGTGTCAATTGTAACGGAGAAAGAGAGAGAAAACCCACTCTATTCCCTGTGAGGCTTTATTCTCCGGGAAGCAGAAATTCCCTGGGAGGATCTAGTCCCTGTGGAATGGCATTTTGTATCTGTCCAGATCAGCAATTTAGCACCTTTATTATTGTGGACCTGTAGCTGCCACTCCCAGAGGACATCTGCACTTGTGCCTAAAAGCCCTTCAAAATGTGTTTCCTTTAAATAATTATATCTTTGTACCCAATGTATCTCTATTTTATTCATAACTTTTAATTTTTTGTCAAGGAATGAATGACCAACTGAGTGATAGGAGAGTCTGCTGTGATTTAGGGAATGTCTTCAGTAACTTTGATTTTGCCTGTATAGTCAGAATCAATGACAGCAGGCAAAACCTGGAGAAGCTTTGCAGCCTCTGGCTGCAGCTTTTGCTCGATAGCCTCAGGGCTAGGTGAGTTACTAGAGGGCCCCCATGGTCTCAGTACCAGGAACGGGCTCCGTCTTCCACACTCTCCTCCCCAAACCACAAAGGGGCTCTGTCCTCTGTAGCCACAGACTCTGTTGACCTCTTTTATTCATTTATTTTTTTTGGCTGATCTATGCCATGGAGGAGGCAGCCAAGTTAGTCCCTCTCTGGGCTCCCTCCCCGGTGGCTGGATGTCCCATCAATTTGATCCCGCTCCCAGGCACACAGGCCTGTATTTTGTGGCCTGGGCCAATCAATGTAGCTGGACTGGTCATGCGGATTCTCAAGTGGCTGGGAAAATCCCGGCTGGGTCTGACTAGGAGCAGATTTTAAGGCCCTCCCGCAACTGGGTTTGTGCCCCTCCTCCCCCCTGGCAGTAGCACTGGCACAGGCACCACACCCTCTGAATTAGCCACACACCATTTAAAAGAATTTTTTACTTTTTCATCTGATTGAGCAAAGCTAGGGGGTTGAAGCTTTATCAGTGGTACCTTTTATTCGCCCTTCTTTTTCCATTCAGGAGTTCATTTTAAAATAGTATTCCATGCTAAATCCTTTATGGTGGTATTGAAAAGCAAGGTAAATACAGGGACCAAGAAAACAACAAACATTTTTATATATATCTGTGTATATCTATAAACATTTGTGGTTTTTCAAACTCTGTTTGTCCCACTTTTAACTGCTAGCAATTCAATATCCCTTTCTCTGTTTGACTTCTTTGAAGCCTATATATTTTCTGGCCATAAAGAAACATATGCCCCTGCTTTGCACGTGATGTGCCAGTACCAAGGGACTTCAGTGCTGAATACTGGCACCAACAATATGCTTTCCCACCCTGTTGTGTGCACTTGGGAAGCATTCCCACTGCCCAATTATTCTCTCACCGGGTTCCTGTTCAGGTGCCAAATGTAGGAACTCGTTGGTCTCTCAGTATACCCCAGTGAGGAGCAGTGGTGGGAATGAGGAAAAGATAGACAAGAGACAAGAGCTGGATCGGGTGGAGGCCTCTTTACTGGATGAGTAGGAGGACAGAACAACAACAGTAGGGGAACTTACTTATACTCCTGCAAATTGTGGTTACACTGTTCTGTAAAATTACTAAAAATGAACAGTATACTTAGGTGAATTATTTGTATGTAAATTTTGCCTTAGTATCACAAGACACAAAGTTGCCTAGTGACTGATGACTGACATTGTCCAGGTACGGGCTTTTCTCGACTAGGGTAGCTTGACTGGTTTAGTCACTCTGGCTCTATCCTGCTCTCACACATATGACCAATTTCCTGCTTAAGACACTTTCAACAGTTACATACATAATTTTATTTCTCTTTAGCACATTATTTTTATTTTATATATATCAAAAATTACTCCCATTTCCATTTACAAATCAAATTGTGCTATATAGTTTGAACATTTCATATTAAAGATTGTCAGCAAGATTTTATACAGATCAACATGCAATTAGACTTTCCAGAAGAGAAATTTTTTGTGTATGTCTATCCAACACAAATCTGAAGAATCTCAATAGATAAATTCTTTTGATATTTGTTTATCTGAAACTGACACAGAATCTCATTAAAGAACTAACAATGGAGAAGATTACACAAAAATAAATGATGAAAGTAGATAAAATTTTGATTTCATGTAATAGGTAATATTTTTCTCATAATGAATATTCTCCAAAATTAAAACAGAACTAGGACAAATCTAAATGCCCACCAATTAAGTAATGTTTAAGCAAAGATGACATAACTATGCAGTGTAATAAAACTACTAATACATGAAACAGCATAAATAAGCCTTAGAAACAGGATCCTACATGAAAAAGGCGGATACAAAATGCTACATATTGTATTATTCTATTCATGTCAAATATACAGAAAATGCAACAATTTAAAGAAAGAATGTAGGATAATAACTTCTAGTATCCACAGTAGAGGACGAGATAATGTATAAATGAATATGAGAAATCTTTAGAAGAGGAGGATTAAGATACTTGAAAATAAAATTGTGGTTACACTACTCTGTAAAATTACTAAAAGTGTAGACTTAAAATAGGTGAATTATTTATATAAAATTGTGCCTTCATGGAACTGTTGAGAATATAAAGATGGGGAGGTAGACAGATTTGAAGAGAAAAGAATGAAAGCATAAAATGCTTTTTAAGACAGTGATATCATTTAATTTGTACATATTCTTTAGCATATGTGTCAACTGTATGTATCTTAAACTTGTTTCTTCCTATTCCATGCCTCTTTAGAAATAAATGTGTTGTTTCTGTATCATTGGTTCTGTATTGAATCATTTATTTTGAGAAACTGGAGACAGTTATAGAATAGGTATGACCTCATCCTGAGTGTGCATCATTTACTGTTCAGAACAAAATCTATGTAGATCTCTACGAGAGGCGACTTAGTGAAACGTTTGAGTTATTCATCTGTAAACTTTCTAACATTAATTTTGTTTTTGCAGAAGATATACCAGTTCAAATTCCAATGATGAAGTCACCCTCAGACAACATCCAACTGGTTCCTGGGCAGGCATTACCCACTGGATTCCCTGGACAATTCATTGTTGCTGATAGTTTGTCTTCTGTGGAAACTCTGTTGACCAACGTTCAGGTCAACAATATTTCTATAAACAAAATAAATGTAATACAAGACATAAGCACCTACATAAATTATTTAATATTTGAGAACTTAAAACAGGTAAGGTGAAGTGCATATCATTTACTATACTTTGACAGGGTCTGCTGAAAGTGGCTTTGGATAATGCTCGCATCCAGGAGAAGCAGATTCAGCAAGAAAAGAAGGAACTGCGAATGGAGCTCTATAGAGAGAAAGAAATTAGAGAAAATCTTGAAAGACAACTTGCAGTTGAGCTTCACAACAGAGGTAAGTTTAATACATTTAGTTGGAGAGTAAATATTATATTGGAGATGTGCTATTGTAAACGAAATGTTACCAGGAATAGTTTGGAATGAAAACATGAACAAAAACATTGTTTTAATGAAAACAAGTAATAAGCTACAAACAAAATACTGTATGTAACCTGCAAGGTAAGATTTTCTGTATTTCTAATAATAATAACTAACACTGTATTTGTACTTGGGCTTTGTTGCAAATTTAGAAATATAAATATTTATAGTTTTCTTATCATTTCATAAAATGCACCTGGATGGAGATAATATTGCAATTCTTTATATGAGAAATTCTTGCACTTTGCTAGGCACAGTGCCAGATTCTGGGAAGATACAGTGAGTGTAACTCAGTCCCTGTCCTTGAGGAACTTATATTTTAGATGATTAGAAATAAAGTTAATTTCAAAATAAAGTACCAAGAGTTATGCAGAACCTGTGTGTGCATACAGAGAGAAGGGTTGGTTAGCTTGGTTTATGGTGGTGAAAAAGTAGAGGAATACATGCTGATGCTGACCCTTTTATCGGAGTTTTAAAAGATCATGAACTAAAACAGGATACTCAAATACCAGAATTATTTGGTCATTCTGGACAGTGGTATCAGTGTTGTTATAGAGACAAGAAACTTCAAGCAGGGGAGCCTACATACAATTTGTTATTACAGTAGTTTTTAGTTTTGTCGAGTGAGTGGCATGAAGTGATACAGAACGATGAAGGTAGAAGTTAAATTATGAAGACTATATTTAGTCATGTAGAAGAGTACCTGGTGTTTTATCCTTTAGGAAATTAGAAGTATTAGAAGATGAGTAAGAGTACAATATGCTATGGTTTAAGTTGGATAAATCACTCTAATATTGGAGATTAATTAGAGGAGTATAAAACTTGATGCATGGAAACTTCCCAAAAGTAGATTGCTGCCTTCCAATCTATGATGATGCAGACTAAGTAAGAAAGAGGAAGCATAAAAGGGAATAAAGGATATAGAGGGGAAATACTGTATTATTCACAAATAGCATTATTTTTCCAACCACAGGGGGTTGATTATCTATGGTAATATATAAATGAAATATATATATATATATATATATATATATATATAAAATACATAAATAATGATATATATCAAAGCCACAGTAAATTCAAAACTTCAAATAAATTTATCAAAACTTTTTCACATCTTCCCTATGCTTACCATAAGATACTAAACAGCAACAACAGAAAATACAGTAGTTAATTTCAGCTACTTTTCTTTCCCTGTTTACCCTCTGTGTAAGGATCACAGAGCCTAAAACAAGTAAAGAAAACAAGAGTGGGAAGGAGAGGCAAAGAAAAGAAGAAAAAATATAAGTAAACAATGTAGATAACAAGTGAACAAGTAAGGATGATTCTACTTGAGTAAAATCTACTACATTAACTTTATTTTAATTCATAGTAGCACATTCTATGGTGAAATGTGTTTCAAGTGATTGAAAAAATACTGTGTGTATTTTCCTTAAGTCCTGAAAACTGTTGCTTTAACTCAAAGTGGAATTTCAGTGACTGCATTTAAATAGAATTAAATGTTTTGCT
>PVLD010027018.1:0-21351 GCA_004027595.1 Dinomys branickii
AAAAAAAAAAAAAAAAAAAAAGTGCAAAAGAGGAAAACCTTGACTAAACAAAATATCCCAGAATCAAAATTGTTGAGCTATCCCAATTATTTTTTAAAAGCCCCCATCGCCCTTGCTGAGGACATCCTTCCGATGTGCATGTCTATGCTTTCCTTCTGTGGGCAATGGACATGCAGTTCTGAAGGAATCTGGAGGAAGGGCCTGGCCACCCCCTCCCCCATACTGTCACAGCCGATGATGCAGGAACACCTACCTCCCCGCCACAGACTCCACCACACTGGGAGGGGGCCAAAGGGTGCCCTCGGTTCTGCTGCACAGTAAGTGAAGCTCATTAGTCTTTGATGGATCGTTTCACATCACATCTCCCATTTGGGTCACATTAAAGAGATCCAAGTATGAAGAAAAATCTCTCTGTGAACTGTTTGGTGCAATATCCTTATTTTTCCTATGATCAAAGCCCCAGACAATACAAATCAAAAACCTAATTATTAGCCAGGTATGGCAGCACATGCCTGAAATTCCAGCCCTCAAGAGGCTGAGGTAGGAGGATTGCTGCGAATATGAGGTCAGAATGAACTACATAGTGCCAGGGCTACACAGTAAATTCAAAGCCAACCTGAACTACATAGTGAGACCTTGTCCCCAAAAAACCAAACAAAGAAGTAATTATGTTAGCTTTTACTTTTAAAGACTTTTTTTTTTGTCTTTTTCAGACAGGGTTTCACTATGCAGTTCATGATGGCTTTGAACTCACTTTGTAGCCCAGGCTGGTGTGGAACTTGCAGTGATCCTCCTGCCTCAGCCTCAAGACCTGGGATTACAGGCATGTACCACCACACCTGGCCTTAATAGACTATTTTTGAGTAATAGGTGTTTGAGAATTTTATCCAAGGGCAGGCATTCTTGCATTCATTCACTTGGGTAAGAAATTTCCATTCAGCACTCACTACTCCAGGCACTGTTGCAAACAGGGAGAACACAAGAAGTGACAACACAGATAGAGCCCCTCCCTTGGGCTTTCTGCTTAGAAAATGGAAATTGACTGTGAATGAAAAGTGAAAACGGACAACACAATTCTCTTGAAGGAAATGTGTGGCTATCACACAGTGCAAATCATAAAGATGGAGCTGCATAAAGCCTGAGCGCTTTTATTTCCTAGGATTCTCACAGCTGCTGTGAAAACACATCGCTGGACTTCCTAACCGCGAATATGGAAACCAGTGTCTCAGTAGTGCTGCGGTTGGATGTTAGTTAGAAGTATTGAATCAAGTACCAGTACTGGAAATGGCACAAGTTCTGGTCTAAATTTCCTAACCTATTATTGGTGGTTGGGGTTTGAATTTTCTGACCCAATTTTTGACATAAAAGCAACACAGTGTGAACTTGTGGACCCATGAGATCAAGTGTTAGACAAAAGAGTGGCGGAGACCATTTTAAATACTGGATTATATATTGAGGTAGAAAAGTTAGTACAGTGAAAAGTAAAGATTTTCAATGCTGTTAATGAAAAGATCTAAACTATAAAAAAACCACACCCCATTGCACACAAGGATAAATCGACTCCTTCCATCCTGAGGTGTGAGCATTATATGACAGACTCTTTTAAAATAAGAACTCATGCCTTACATAACTGAAACCTGATCATTTTTTTTCTTCGCAGGCACTTTACCTACTTACAGATGTCCTTTGAAGCAATAATATTTATATTAGTTGGGCCTACATCAGAGTTTTCAAATGAACTTTCTTTTGCTTTGGGAGTTGTTCGTGTTGGTTTTTCTGAGAAACTCCCTAGTTCAAAGGCCAAGAAGTCAAAAATAAAGCAAAGAAAAGGATATTTTTCTGTGTTATTCTAATTATTTGTTACCTTGGATCCTGGGGCACTGTAAGATAATATTTGTTAATTAGTCCTCCTGAAAGTTAATGATAATAATGACACCAGCTGACATTTATTGAATGCCATGTGCTCTCTACTCTGCTACGAGCTTTCTGTGTATGTCATTTGTCCTGCTAACAGCTGCTAAGGGAGGCAATTGTACAGTCCACATTCTATGGATGAGTGGTCAGGCAGAAAGAAAAATTAAGCAGCAATTTGTGAGTAAGAAGAATAGCTATGACGTGAAGCCAGGCAATCTGACATCACAATCCTCACTCTTTCCCTCCACTCTGTACTGAAGGGCAAAATAGAGAAAGTAAACCCACCTGGGAGACACTCAGATCAGAAACCGGAGCGTGACCAGCAGCACCTTCCAAGAAGCTGCCCTTAGCGCACTGACCAGCGATTACCACCTCCCAGAGGTGACTACTATCGTGACTTCCAAAACCATGGATTGATTTTACTTCTTCGTACACTTCTTAGAAAACAGACATGGTGACACATGCTGTAATCCCAGCACTCTAGGAAGCTGACATGGATCAAAGGTTTGAGCTCAGTGTGGTCAGTTTAGTGACTCAGGGAGACCCTGACTCAAAATGAAAAAATGGCGGGGGATGTAGCTCAGCGCAAAGCCCTGGACACAAGCCTCAACACTACAGGAAAAAGAAAAGTTTTACTTCTTTATGTACTGCTATTTATAAATGGAATCATATATTAGTTCCTATATTAGGTCTGGTTTTTAATCAACATTATGTTTGTGAATATCAACCATGCTGCTTTATATAGTACTTTATTAGTATTATTGAATAGCATTCTAACATATAACTATATAATAATTTATTTATTCTTCCACTATTGGGAAAAGCTTGACTACTTTCCTATTTGGGGCTATTAAAAATAATTCAATTGTAAAGATTCTTCTTCAGGTATTTCAATATACACATGTATACTTTCCTGCTGGAAAGTTGCAAATATATACATATATATATATATGTATATATATATAAATCTTAAAGTATATGTTTCTTAAAATACTATTGCAATACAATTTCTGAGTTAGATACATGTATATGTTCATGTTACATATTATTAGAAACCATCAATTTTCAAAGTGTTTGTACCAACTTAGACTTTGAGAAGCAGTGCATAAGAGTTCCAGTTACTCTACAACCTTGCCAATACTTGGTATTGTTTGACTTTTTATGTTTGGCAATTCTACTTGTGTAATAATATTTTGATTTGCAATTCTATGGCAGGTAATAGATTGAGCAAATTGTTAAATGACTAGTTCAAATCTTTTGCCCAGTTTTCTATTAGTTTTTTTAATCTTTCATTCATTGATTTTTAGAAATGTTTATATATCCTAAATATGATCCTTTGTAGGAAACATATACCACAATTATAACCTCTTATACCTTGGTCCTTTCACTCTTGTTAGGGTGTCTAGATCAATAGAAGTGCATCTGTTCTTAACTATTACGCTATCTTGATTCAGTCCTGGGGAAAGGCAGTGATTTTGAGTGTCTCGTATAATGGGAATCTTAGAAAGTCTTCTTTTCAATTAACATTTCAAAGTTGTGCTTCAAATAAACTATGATTGGTTATTTACAAAGGTGTAGATGTCTTTAATGACACATTCTGTGTCTCCTACAATATCTATGAACTGGTCTGTGCTTTGGTGTTTTGGTCATAAAGATACACATACAATGTCACCTAAGAAAACCTTTCTTCAAAAACCACATTGTACCATGAACCCTTCATAAAGAAAAAGATGGAAATGAAAACTTTTTAAAATTATACTTGCTCATATTTGGTTTTTACTTTGTTTTATATTGTACAATTACTCCTCTGGGTGTTTGTTTCCTAAAGCTTCCTTAAAAATGGAACTTTTCAGCTGGCTCATTTTAAAATAGGTGTGGACAGATATGGTGACACACTTCCCAAAAGCACAGTTCGTTGAAAGTAGCACTTACCTGAGGTTGAAAATAATGGCTTATTTGCAAACTGCACAGTCTTCCAGCTCAGTAGACCCTGCATTCTTGTCCAAAACCACTCTATCTAGTGGAATACGTTTCCCATAGCAATGTTCATTTTCTGCATACACTGGTCTAGTAAATACTATTCCTTTTAAGAGATAAACTCTGAAATCTTGCTGGCTTCACACAGTAGAAGTTTATGCTGGTAGTTTTGTGTATTTGGAAAGGGAAGAAATACTTTCCGTTTGTCTTGGTTACTTTTTTTTGTTGCTGAGACAAAATACCCAACACCCAAAATGAAGGAAGGAAAGGTTTATTTAGCTTACAGTTTGTGGAGGTTTCAGTCCATATTTGGCTGGTTCTGAGGCAGAGTGGCATATGGCAGAGGGCAAACTGTTTAGGGCAGCAGAGCACAGCAAAACCAACCAGCCAAAAGGGAGGAATGGCTGCAAGCAGCCTCCTTTTCTCCCCTACATTGTAAACAGCCTACCCCCACCCGGGGTCATGTACCTCTCACACAATCTCCATGCCCTCCTCCTCCACAGGCTCAGGATGTTTACAAAGTAAGCACCCCGGCTTCCTGCTGAATCACTCATTAGTTAAACCTGCAGATTCCCCAAGTTGACACAATGTATCAACCCTAACACCGTTCCAAAGAGTACATCAGAGGATGAGACTGATAGAAGCGCTCTTGTTTTTAACACATGATACCCGAACTTGCCCAAATCTAGCCAGCAGATGGGGTAGAAAAGTGTGGAGAAGCCTGCAGGAGATTTTATGGGTGAGGCCTTGAAGGGATGTAAATTATTTCTCCCACATTGCATTGTCCTGAACTCAGGGTCATGCTTCTACCTACCAGCAAAGGGGGCAGGGAAATGAGGTCCCTATAATAATTCCATACCCTAAATGCTGAGGCTGTGGAACCTGAGTATTCACTGGACAGTCAGCTCTCCACAGTGTTTACCATTACAACACTGGATACAAAGACGTGGGGGCTTGAGACAGGACGGGCAGAATCTGGAGCTAGAGCTCTTGCCACCCTCTCAGCTTCTGACGCAGCCCTCCGGTCTCCCACTGAGCATCCCCTTAGCGAGGTCGCATTGTGGCACAGACAGGGCTGTAAGGTTCACTGCGCCCATCACAGCTCTCATTCGCTGGTGTGCAGCTTAGTTTATTTTTCAGGCAGATATTCAGAAGAGCAGCTATTCTGTTTAAGCAGCTAATGGATGCTTAGCACTTTAAATACAAAATTTCTTTTAGAGTTGTATTTTGGTCAGCTTATTATAGATGTATTTGTCTTTGGTAGCATTTTCCAAGGGTTGATTCCTAAACCAACATTATGGAAGAGGTACTAGTTTTACCTTAACTTTCACAGAAAATTCTTATAGCTAGCTAGGGTCACAGAAGTCTTAAATAACAACTCTAAGCAGTGTCTTATGCTTCACTAGTTAGAGTTGCCCTTCTCTCTGCCCTTGTGTCTGATCTTGCTGGCTTTTCACTAAATACATCTGCATCCTGCTCCCATGTGGCAGCCTTGACAATTTTATGCCTGCAGGCTTAACTTCTGCCTCAAGAAGTGTGACTCTAAAGACAAGGGTCAGCAATCTACAGTCCATGGTCAAATCCAGCAACAAATGTTTGCAAATAAAGTTTTATTGCAACACAACCATGCCACTCACTCAGAGAGATGGTGGCTGCTTTCACATTGCAATGGCCATGCGGTGGGATTGTGAAAGAATGAGAAACTATGTGAAGCTCCAAGTTTAAAATATTTAAAGGTATCTGGTGATTTGCAGAGCAAATTTGTTCACTCTTACTCTGAAGAGTCAGCTTCCTATAGGGGTGATATGTTAAGCAACATTTCACTGGCAGGGGTTAGGGAAGATGTACAAAATATTTTTGTTAAAAAAGAGTAGATGTCTGAACTCAGGAGGAGGATTGATGAGAGATAAACAGCAACAGTAGCCTGGGAGGGGCTAGGCCCAGGGACCCATATGTGCTTTATGCTAAGCAAGGTGGGTATTTTTCCTCATAGTGCAATACTTCCAATGAGAGACAGAGAGAGAGCGAATATAGAAAGAGAGAGAGAGATTGATTTATGATTTAAAATGTTTGTACTTTATTAAAATTTTATATAAGTTTTTGCAACATTCAACAAATTATTATAGGACTTCTTAGAAACTTCAAAATGCATCTCCATTGGAAATGTCTAAGAAAGGGAATATAGTCTGTGTAATTCCCAATGTACTTAATTACACACTTTTCTTTGACTAATTACCTCACAGAATTAGATCACAGGACTCATATTCACCAAAACATCTTCCAGAAGGGCTGTGGGAACAATAGGCAGCGAGTGGGAGGGATTAGGCAGAGGGGAGGCGTGATCAGACTTGTGTTTTAGAAGAATTGCTTTGGCAACTGTATGAGGAAAAGGTTGTCCAGAAGAAGACCAAAAGCAGGGAGACAAGATGAGAAGGTGGTGCAACAGTTGAGGTGAAAGGTGATGGAGAATAATGTATTATCTTCCAACAATTATTCGGGTGATATGTTTGCTACAAAAAATTTTGCATTCATTTTATCTACGAGGTTTTCCAGGCAGGGATGAAAGCTGCCCTGAGATTAAGATCTTCCCTTTCAGAAGAACCACCAAAAGTCTGTAGTTTAGATTGCCTGTCTGAGGTCTCACCCCTAGCCATTCCCATACTTGAACCTTACACCTGGTTCTCGCTTTTAGTTCTCTCAGATCACCCAGCTTATCTCTGCTTGCGGGGGTTTTACCTGCCACCTTGCGTTTTCCCACAAATTTACAACTTCCTGGAATGTGCTTGGAACAACCGCCCAGACTTGCCTGAAGATGCCCAAGCACTCCAGTGACCTGCTTGCGGCTGCCTGTCTGCAGGCTGGCTCCACAAGTTAGAATCCTCGGTGTGTGCTAGCAGCTCTCCCAGCTTGGCCCCTATTTGCTGAGAACTCAGAGCTCATTCCCTAGGTTAGGTACCACCCCCATCTCCCACTCTGAGTACTTCCTGAGAGCAGCCTGCCATCCTTTTTCCACCTTTGGCACCAAATTTCACCATATACAAAATTCCACTTCCTCCTCACCAGCGGATCTTCGCTGCCTGGAGCCTCGCATGTTGCCATAACTGCAACAGAGCCAAACACTTGACATAAAGACAGACTAAAACTCTACCTGCTGCTTCTCTCCAGGGGATTTCCAAGACTTCTGTACACTTCCTCAGGCTTTCTTTGGGCTGTGTGATTCAGCTTTTATCAAAACTTTTGCGGCTGTGCACTTCATTCCCTCTCCTCCCTCTGCACACTTAAGTTGTTTCTACCTCAGGAGGGAAGAAAGGAGGATGCAAGGGATCTCAGAGAACCAGGCCAGGCCTGCAGTCCTTGAGAAGCTGATTCCCCTCTCCCGGTCGTGACCATCAGAACTCCCATTTCAGTTCTGTCCTGTGGCTTGAAGGAGCTCCCACCGCAGGCCTGTTCAACCTTGTCCAGTTAACCTTGTTATTCCACACAGAGCACATGCTGTCCCAGGAGTGGTCCAGTCGGGAGGGGCGGAGAGGTGCTAAGCCAGGAGATTCCAGGGAGAGCTGAGAAAATGTAACAAGAGGGGTGCTGGGAGCCTCGCTCAGCAGCGGGCTGGCTCTGAGGGCTACAGAACCGTCTGGCTGGCAGGGAATGAACACTCTGTGTCCTGTGGAGTCCACCAGATCCTGCTGCTGAGCCCTGCAGGGATGGAGCTGGTAGGTTTCAGCCACAGGCTCTTCTCACTACCCCTGCTGTCCCTGCTGTGGTCTGGTCCTTTGCTGCTCCAAACTATGCTGATCTCTTTGGTGAGCTGGCAGCCACACATTGTGAGCTGGACTGAACAGAATATGTCCCTGTTCCCTTGACTCATTACTTTACAACTAAACAATCGGCATATTTCTGTGAATGCCTGTCTGCTTTTCTGAATTCTGAAGCACTATTCATTCAGAAACACATTTTAGGCTTCCTCACCCTAATGAATGTCAGATACACATCGGGGAGAAAACGGATGATTCTGTAAGGGAAGAGTTAGTTACCCCTAAGTGATAAAAGATGTGAATGCATTCTCAAAGTCCGCGCTTCTAATTATTCTGTGTCTGAGAGACTTGTTTGACTGTTAAGACCCAAGCCAGCTCTAGAAACATCTGAAGCCTCATGTTTCTGTCTGGCCTGGAGGATGCTGAGCTTACAGAATTCCTTGCCAAGTCAGAGACTTCCCTTTAGAGCTGAGATTTGAGGAAAGCCTTTTTCCCTTACAGACTTATGTTTCAGAAAAGGAACAACAATCCATGTCAGGTAATTTTTTTTTTCAGGAAATGTAGTTTTCTGTTTATCTTACAGTTTTAAAACTTCAGGTAAGAAGAGTAGGCTAATCTTAAGAAGGAAACCACAGTTGATAAAAACCATGTTGAAGCAAGCGTAGGACTGCCCTGGCCCCCTGGGTTCCTCTGCACTTTACTTACCGGCTCTGTATGCATGTGATGTCAGGAAAAGTCTAAGTTTAAAAAAGTGGCCGACACTTCCTCCTGTTTAAAGTTCTGCCCACCCTAGAAACAACCTCCTGATAAGTCTTTCAGCTCAAAATTTATTACATTGTAGAAGAATTGAACCAGATCAAGCTCATAGTTTTTTTGAGTCTCAAAATTTGTGGGTGGGTTTTTTAAGTTTAGAATCCCTATTTCAAGTAAGGTAGAAATCAGAATTTCCAAGGTCAAGTTTTAAAAACCAGAATGACAGCTAGTACTTTAGTTTTCCAACCTTTGTGTTATCAAAATTGGATATTTTGGTAACATTTAAGCTGCATTTTGTTAGATTGCACGATACTTACATGTATATGTCTGAGGTTTCTTTTAAGAGCAAAGAAAAAGCAAGCAAACAAGGGATAAACGTGGGAAAGGTGGGTAGCGCATCTGGAAGAAGAAAGACCCTCTCTCTACCTGGGGGAGGCCGCGTCTGGAAGGAGACCCTCTACCCAGGGATATAGCTCAGTGGCACAGTGTCTGCCTGGCAAGCTCAAGGCCCTGAGTTTGATTCCTAGTACCAAGAAAACAAAAAAAAAGATCCTCTAAGCGCACCCACGCCTCTCCATACCAGGAGTCTGTTTTCTGAACAGTGGAAATCAGGGGGAAGTTTAAGCAAGGATATTCAGAAGATCGTCAGTGAACCCAGAAAGCAGGGAATCTGAATACTTTTTCCTCTTCACAACCTTTCCTGTTATCTCAGGGCTTATAGTTGAATGAAGGAAGGATCCCATCTCTTATCCCTGCCTGAACTCATAAAAGTTGAAATCCTCAAGACTCTGTATTCAAATATGTCGCTCTTGCTTTACCGGCCATGGAGGAAGCCCGTAAAGTCATTCACCAGCACTCCCCTCCCGCCCAGCAGCAGTATTCCATGCTCCTGCCTCTGATTCTCTATTTCCTGCTCCTCTACTCAGGAAGCTATATCAGTGGATGCCTTCTAGTCTTTTATAGTATTCATTTATAAAATACAAATCCTTCTTACTCGCCTTAAAAAATATCCTTAGCAATAAAGCAGGTGCTGAATTTTTTTTTTTTTTTTGTATAGATTGCCTTATTTCAAGATAGTGGATCACTTGCTATTAGTTGATATTGTACTCAAATTTTTTCCTCTAATAAACACTGGGCAATTACAGTATCTTTCACTTGGGAAATATGACCTGGCCCTGCTGCCTTTAGATTTAACTCAATGTGATGTGTAGATGGATGCATGCTTGTGTGACTTGCTTTGACATAATACAGAGAAAAGCAAATGATGGGGTTGAGAAAATATTTGGCCTTTATACCATTTTAATCTCTTTCTGGATATTCAAAATTACGGAATGAATTGACACACTTATAGGATTCCCACTGACATCTGGCAGTATCTTTCAGCAGAACTTGATAATACAAGTGATAAACTTTTCTTAGAATGTTTGATCCATTTTATTATTTTCTATGATTCTAGTCTAAACATAAGGGTAGTCACATATGCCATTTATTGCTAAATCAAAGACCTATTTTATTTTCTTTGCCTATTTCCTTACTTAAAAGAAAAAACCCTTCTCTTAGCACTCACCTGTCAGATTGTGGGTAAATGAGGTACCATACATCGAGGATGGACACAAACTGACTGATTTACCCAAAGCCACGTTGTACATGACAAGTACTATTGAAATCACTCCTAAATACACAGAATGTGTGCGTGTATGCACAAGTGCGTGTAAGTGGGTGTGAGGATACCATGAAGAGATGAAAAATAACATACAGGAACTTCCTGAATTCTTCAATAAGAAAAAAATTAAGTAGCCACTTGTAGTACACAAACATTAACTCTGTTGATCCGGAGAGATGACTTGGAGGGCATTTCAGAGAGTGGCCATTTTCCAAGAGGATAATCGTGCAGGCTCTATTATAATAGCCCAGAGTGCTACAGCTCTTTCCATGGTCAAAGAATTTTTACAAGCATTAAATGACTAATCTTCATAGAAGGCTGTAGGAGGCAAATATTAATGGTTTCATTTTTCCAATGGAGAACCTAAGTCAAGGAGAGATTAAGTGAATGCCAAAGACCACAACAAGATAAAGCACTAGAAAGAGGGTCCAACACACAGGATTCTGAATTTTAGTCCTCATTTTAAATCACAGAAGCAAGATAAAATACACGATAGCATTTTTTTTGACAAATAGGATCTCATGAACCTGAAACTTCTAATGCGAGCAATACTGAAATTGCCAATAATAAATGCCTATTTTAAATAAATCATATAATACATCTTAAGTTTACACTGAAAAATAAATCTTCCAGTAAAAAAAAATATAATTGAAGAGCCAGAAATTAATCTATGTCTAACACAGTCAACTTTTATCGTGCTAGGTATGGAGCTGGCTCTAAACACATAGAGCTGGCCATGTCCTGTGTTCTAAACTCAGAATGCCTACACTTTTCAGGGATATGAGCCTGGCAGGCCATGGCCAGGCACCACTGTCATGAGTGAGTGCAAACTCCCAGTGTAGTCTGACCCAATGGCTTTCCTTCTGTCTCAGCTGAACTAAGATGAGCAAAGGTGGAAATGACGAAAAATAGGAGGGAAATAAATAAGATCCAGGGAGAATGAGCAAGAAGGGGACTGAGGTGAGACAATGGTGGCTGGGCAATATTTTGAAATATCATCCATTTATAGATAGATAGATAGATGATAGGCAGATTCATGTACCACATAACAATGTTTCAGTTAATGGTGGACTGCATTTCTGACTGTGGCCCAGTAAAATTATAGTGGAGCTGAAAACTTCCTATGGCTTGGTGAACACACAGCTGAAGAAGCAAGAGAAAAGGAAACTGCAGAAGAACTCTGGAGACAATTCCGAATGAGTGGTTTAGAAGACATTTTTCCAGACCTCAACAAGCTATTTTATAGTTTGAAAACGTGGATCCCAACCCTAAAAGATTTGAATTAATAATAAAGAATGTTCATGATGCATTATCTGCTTTCAAGGAACTCTATGATGAAAAAGGAAAAAAACAAGCAAAGCACCATACACTTGTCTGGGGTGCAGCGGTGTTCTTTAGGGTCCTCTGGTAGGCCCTGCACGAGATTCCGGAAGAAACCACCATTGCGCTATCAGAGAGATGACCGCTCCCTGCGGATAACTGTCCCGGAGGACTTTCCAGTGGGACAAAATATATGGGGAGAAACCAGTGATACTGGTGACCCTGACCCTGTGTGGGCCCACAATAATGTGTGTGTTTGTGCCTTAGCTTTTAACAAAAAAGTTGAAAAAGTAGAAAAAAACAAACAAACAACAAATAAAATAACTTTAAGATAGAAAAAAAGCTTTTAGAAAAAAACATTAAAAAAAGACAAAGAACATCAAGCAAATATCTTTATAAAGTTGTACAATGTGTTCATGTTTTAAGTTGTTATTACAAAAGAGTCAGTTTTGCAAGTTTTAAAGTTTGTAAAGTAGAAAGTTATTAAAGAAAGAATAAAAATTGTATACACTTAGGGTAGCATAAGTATATGGTGTTTATAGTCTACAGTGATGTACAGTAATGTGCTAGCCCATTATATTAATTTACCCCTCACTGGTTAACTCACTTAGAGAAAATTCCAGATTTTTTTACTGTGTGTATTCAATATGTAGTTATATTTACATACGCTAACATTACCATAGTGTTATAATTGTCTACAGTGTTCAGTATAGTAATACGCCATATAGCTTTGTAATCTAGAACAGTAGGCTGTATGATCTGTGTATAAATACACTCTCTGAAGTTCACAAAGTGACAAAATTGCCTAACAACACATTTCTCAGAAAGTACCCAGTTGTTAAGTGATGAATGGCTATAATAAAGACACATAAGAAACTGTTTCAGGCAGTTATGGAGGCCAGGAAGTCCCATGCTCTGCAGCCAGCAAGATGGAGACCCAGAGAACCAATGATATTGTTTCAGCTCAAGTCCGAAGGCCTAGCAACCAAGAGAACTGATGGTGTGAGTACCAGAAGACTGATTTCCAGCTTGAACATCATCAGGCAAAGAGAGCTCATTCTATTTGAGGGACTGGCTGAAGGCCTCTTATATTAGAAAGGGCCATCTGCTTTATTCATTCTACAATTCAAATGTTAATCTCACACAAAAATAGTTCCATGGGCACAATGAAAATATTGTTTTAACCAAATACCTGGACATCTGTTGGCCACTGTAGCATCTCCCTCCAAATTTTCCTTCTACCTCTCTATTTCATCCCATTCAGACAAAATCAAGCAACAAAGGATCTTTTGGGATTTATGGATTATTTTTTTCAGTGTAACTAATAATATATATTGTTGATCATGTACAGGCACTCTTCCAAGTGCTTTATAAATACTAACTCATTAATCTCCACAACAAATTCATGATGCAAACATTATCATCACCATTCCTGTTTTATATATTTTTTTTGGTACCAGGAATCAAACTCAGGACCTTGCACTTGCCAGCAGGCATTTGTGCCACTGAGCTATATCCCCAGCCCTGTTTTATAGATGAGGAAACTGAGGCACAGCAAGGCCTCTAGGGTCCTAAAATTAGCCTACATTGGAGCCACAATTCAAAAGCAGCAGGCCTAGATCAGTCATTAACCACTATACTGTAACAACTTGAAATTCATCAAGAAGCTTGAGAGAAAAGTTTTGAATAGATAAAAGTTAAAAACCTGAATGAGTCTGATTTTAAGTTAATGCTATGAACAATAGCTTGAGAAAAATGATGCTTGATTATCTCAGTGAGAACTTTGTCACACCCTAAAGAAATTTTAAATTCCCCAAGTAGGTTGAGGGTGGAGAGAAATAAGACTTGCACACAGTCTCTTTACTGGAACTTGAGGCCACAGGTCTCCTGCGGCTCCCACCCCACTGGCCCGCCGTCACGGCAGGAGAAGAGGTAGAGGCCCAGTGGGCACATCAGAACAGAAAAGCATGTATAGCTCCACCAAGGGCTGCAGACCCTGGCGCAACACAGAGGGCATCTGGACACTTCCTGAACTCGCTGTCTTCTGGGAGAGGTGCAAAACGTGGCTGGGGACACCCAGCAGGAGGCAGTCATGCAAAGACTGTGAGCTAGAAATGCAATGCAGAGGGGAACAAGGCCATCTCCAGGGCTTTCAGCAGCGGTGACCCTATGTCCAGGAACCTAGAGGTGCCAGCAGGGGTAAAACGGTAACTTCTGAGAACCGATGCTGATCTCCACCCCAAACTAAGAGGTAACGCACAGCAGAAAGGCTAGGAAAATACCCTAAAATAAACTGGAATACATGATTGGCCTGAAATGAATAAGACTGAAATTAAGTTAGTTAGAGAAAATAGTTACTTTTCTCTTTTTCATGGCTGATTTGCAGCTGAAACATACACACGGTTGATAACAAAGAAATAAAAGTCAAGGGAAAAGTTCCAAAAATGTTTTGAGAAATAACATCATTACTGCACTAGGTACATGACTTCCCAAAGCGATTATTTTAAAGAGCAATGCTCCTTTCTTTCAGTGTTCATTCTGCCTCAATCTGCTCAGACTAGTGTGAGTACTGCAGATCCCATCCTCAAAATGACTGAGAGTAGTTAAATATGGTTGTTGTTCAGATAAAGTTACTAGATTTGAGGTAAGATGGAAAAGATGTAAGATTTTTGCAGTCAGGACCTAATTTAGCTTGGAGTTTGGCTACTACTCCAGCCAAAGCTTTGAAGCTTTTGGACATGGTGAAACAATACTGTGTTGAGGGATCAAAGGATGAAAAATGCAATGCAAATAAGGGTTGGTTCATGCATTTTAAAGGTGGAGGCGACCGGTATAACATCAGGGAGCACAGCGAAGCTCAAGTGCTGAGGTGGCACTTCCAGGGAGCAGAAAGACTTTCTCTTTTGAAAGCCATAAAAGGTCTGACACCCCGTCCCTCAACGCCCGTGTCAGCCACAGGGTCATTTGCGATAGGAGCCAGAAGCCAACAAAATTGAAATTGCTGAGCCCTGGTTTCTCTAAGTATTCTCAGAGTTTTTTGTGATCAAGGAAAGATTTTGTTATTTTTGCTTTTTGTCTTCCAAGTCTCAACTTCTAGTTTGTTAAAGGTAATACAAAGAAACTACCTGATGTCTTTATTACTTTTATTTTAGTGCTGTCAGGGGTTGAACCCTGGGCTCTTCACATACTGGGTGTTCTACCCCTGAGCCGCAGTTCCAACTCCTGCCCATGAGCTCTCCTTCTGTGTGTGTGTGTGTGTGTGTGTGTGTGTGTGTGTGTGGTGTGGGTGTGTTACTGGAAACTGAACCCAGGGCTTCATACACTCAAGGCTCCTTCACTGAGCTACATCCCTAGCCATTTTTATTATTTTTATTTTGAGGCAGGCTCTTTCTAAGTTCCCCAGGCTGCCCTCAAACTTACAATCTTTTGGCCTCAGCCTTTTGAGTAGCACAGATTGTCCCACCACGCCCAGCTGAAGTCATTTTTATTAGAGGCTGGACTTCAGGTCCCTATCCCACTCTGTTATTGCTTCAGAATGAAAAACAAAGGAGATTGGTTTGATTCAAATAACTTTTCCTTATAGGAACTTCTAGCAGAAATGTAATACATTGTAAGGACAAAGAATAACTGACATGAAGACATAAATGCATATATATATTTTCAGGAAAACTAGGGTGGAACATTTAGTTATTAAAACAGATGCTGTGAACCAAATACAATTTTTGATGTTTAAAATTCTCGAATGTAATGAATTTGTTTTTTAAAACTTTAGTGTGCTTAATATGATTTCATTGAGATTTATTAAAGAAAACCCCAGGACCCATCTTCTGTGTTACACCTTTCTCTGCTGAGCAATCTATGAGGTACAGAAGGTTTGTCAGGCTTCAATTTTATTTTATTAGCATTTGTTGCTTTAAATCAAACTTTCATATTAGGCATACAAGAGATTTTTCATCCAATATTCAAAATGATACAACATATACATTAAACTACAGATGAAGACGTAATTCATCATGTTATGAAGCATGCCTTATAACACTTAAGTGGTTTATTAAACTTGTCTGCTCTCATATTGGATAAATTCTGTCCTCAACATCAAGACATGTGTATGATGCATTTATCATGTTTAAGATTCCTCCAAGTTACATAAACTGTTTCATGTGGGAATTGCTAAGGGCTCTATCTTGAAGTGAAAATATACCAATCATCCAAATACTTCTCTTAAATATGACTTAGACCTAAAGCACCTCATAGAATTATTTTAGTGGTCTCAATTCCATCCCTGGTAAAAAGCAATACATAATGAAAAATAAACAAACAAAAAATACCTCATATAATGTGATGCTGTTTAGAACAAGCAGCCTCTGATCAAAAAGGGTTCACAATGACCCCAGGGAGACTGAGTGCCTTCCTACTGGAAGAGGCAGTCTCGAAGGCCAGGCAGAGGTTGCTAAGTACAGCAGGACAAGGCTGCAGCTCTTGGCTCTGGTTTGACTTAGGAAAGGTGGAAGCTGCCCTCGTGCTTCACAAGCAGGAAGCAGGCCGTTCAAGAATGAAACGAAAGAGCTTTGTGTCGGTATAAGGTAATGAAGTTCATCATTTGGGGAAAGAGTAAACACCGAACATCATTTCTGTTTAGGCAACATAGGAACTCGTACAGACAAGGGGAATCAAAGTGCTGTAGCCCCAAAGAGCTTGAACTCAATTTAGTAAGGACATTGATAAACACGTGACGGGTGTATCCTTTACACTTTACCAGCTCCCGCTGAGATTTCCACAAGAAGGCTATTGTATCACTATTTACACTAACCTCTAACTGGTAACTGTTATTTCTTAAATAATGCATGGAAGCAATATTAGCAAATAGAGTACCTGTGATGTTGACACTAATAGAAATTACAGATATTTTCATAGCTTAGTGCAGCAATTAGAGATAATTTGAAAATATTGTTGAGACTCTTCACTATTTTAAAATTATACTAGTTGCTAGGCCTACAGCTAGATCTTATTGTTTAATGCATTGATAAAGAAGTACAATTATTACAACTTCACAAAATTATTTTTAATATTCTACTTATATTTCATTCACTGATTGCCTTTGCAGTATTATGCATTTTATCTTATTCTTTTAAAACATGCTTCAAATGAGAGCTAAAAATACTGTTGTGATGAGGGAACCAGAGGCTTCAAAAAACTGCCAAGTGGTCTTGCTCCCTCCTCCCACAATGGCTCTGTGCTTGCTCACAATGAAGCGGATTAAATTCTGTAGATCAGGGTTCTGAATGGAGTTGACTGCTTTTCAGATTGAAATATCTGTGGCTGATGTATCCAAAGAAGATCGGCTTGGATTTACAGGTGATTTTAGTCGATCCTCAGCTGTTGCCCATTGGATGAGACTTTTTACTTAAAATGTAGCAGGTCAAACCTTACATTTCATCTTTTCCTGATAGCATAGAGTGAAAAACAAGATGTGTCCATTTCCTGAGCGTCACTGTCACGTGCACATGCCCCAAAGATCATAGAAAGTCATTAGGATTTTATGACACCAAGTCATTGGCTTTATTTGTGGCGAAGGTACTGTGAAATAAGAATCAGTGGCTTGTAAATCTTGTCTCTCAGACATTAAAAATAAAAATGATTCAATCATCAGCTAGTTTATATACCCTTACATTTCACTAGTTCTGAAACATGCCAAAATATGCCTTCTTGCAACAGCTAGAAAATTATACAACTAAAATTATATATTTCTTGCTTTCCTATAGAATATTTTTGCTCAGGGCTAAGGAGTAGTATAACCAGTGATTTTTAAAAAATCTATGCAAATAACTTCAGCCAGAAAGATCACCAGTCTTTGTTAAAGGATGAAGTGCACTTTATAATGTTCCTTTTATTTAGTATACACTGACAGCAAATTTCTTATTCTAATATAGGAGTCAAGCATGTACAAAGCAAAAGCAGCATGCTAACTTGTAGTATGTGTAAGTCTGGATCTTTTCTTTGCTTAATTTTATGCACTTAAAGACTGACTGCTCTCCCTTTACCACATGTGTAGCTGTTTGAATTTGCTAATATTCTCCATACAGCAGCTTTTAGAGAAAGAGGACAGAATTTACCTAATGTTGAATGCAATTGGTTTTAGATGGTGCCAATTTACCAACAATGTCTTTGAAAATGTCACTGAGGTAAATATGCCATTGATTCTGCACATCTGCTTTCACTTTGTGGAGTGTTTCTGAGGCAACTAGACATTTTAAAACCCAAAGCCCTTCTGTCACCTCCATTCAATTTTTGCCTTCGATATTTGCCCTGAGTTGTAGGAAAGTAGATTCTCACAAAATATATTTCCAACTCTGGCCTGCATATAAACTTTATTTTTGACCCCAGTTGATCTATTTTGTATCTGGAACCAGAAAAAGGCTCATTGCATGTTCTAATAGAAAGTACCTCACACTGAAAGAAACATTCGGATAGTCCAGATGGACTCCTCTCCTTCTGGAATTAGCAAAACAGAGGGTGGGAAAAATTTATTTGTCTTTTTCAAGTGTTCTGACTGCTAGAGATGAGAATTTCCAAAGATTCCATTTCTACAACAGCGTGAGCCTTCTCTTGTCAATTGACTCTTTTTTTCTTGGTTCTGGGAATCAAACTCAGGACCTTACACGTGCCAGGCAGGCACTTGTGCTGCTGAGGTATATCCCAGGCCCTCTTGTCAATTGAAACCATTGCAGTAAATGATCCATGGAGTTCAGTTTCTCTTGTTCTGTGTTCATTCATTTACTCACCCATTCATCAAGCAGCCAATAAGCATTTACTGTACTTGGTGAACAGGTGAACTGACTGTAGTTCCACCTCTTGGGAAGATTTTCCCTCTTGCGCATTTTTCAGGATCACTGAATGCATCTGTAATATAGCTACCACTCATGTTTAGCTTACGCCTACATTCTGAATCAGCTCATCTGTGAACCAAACTCAGGAGTTCTCGATCTCCTTCAGAGGGCTGCAGAGGAGCTCTTCTGTCCCATACAACCATGGATGTGAGTAGGCAAGAAAGATCTGCCACTGTGAATGTGGTGGGTAGCAAGGATTGGGGTTAGCAGCCCACACATCTTACCCATGTTTTACCACTTCCATATTAAAATGAACAATTGCTCTACTGGCTTCTTGACTTGATAGATCTAACAGAACAAATAATACTGGGCATAAACATTTTTAACTTCAAGTGTTTAGTCTTTACCAGGACACAGCAACATGCCAGGGATTGTTTACCAAAGATAGATAATTCTATGCTGCAGACATGATGGCCGTATTCAAAATCTCAGGGGCATAGGCCAGGCCTGGTAGCACACACCTCTAAGCCAGCACTCAGGAGTTCAAGGCCATGAGTTCAAGGCCAACCTGGGCTACATGGTGAGTTGAAGGCCAGTGTAAACTGCACAGAAAGACCCTGTTTCAAAAAAACATCCCCGGGGCCTATCGTGCAATTTTGAACTGGGGCTTGTCATCACTAAATATTTAGCGGTGCTCATATCTGAAAATTTAATGGTGTTCATCACGGAGTATTCAGTGGTGCTCCTATGTAGCAGTGCTCTTTGCTAATGACTTTGGTCAGTGGTATGCCCTCAGGGCTCTCTCACTGAATATAAGCCTAGAGTACATCTTCTGACCTGACATAAGACGTCCATTCTGGCAACTACTCTCGCAAACGTTATTCCTTCCTGTATCATCTGCTGGAACAACTTTCCTTTCCTCTCAGCATTCACCATCACATTTTCCTATACTTTTAAGAGCCACACTAGCCCTGTACTCTTGGGTTCTTTCAGCATGTTAAGTGCTGTGTCCTGAAATCAATAAATTCTTACTTATTCAGTTATATATTCTGGCCTCCTTGATCAAGGATCTTCAAACCTCAGGCTCAGGAGTACTGCTCTAGGCAGTGCCTGTCTCTGCTAGCTAGTTCATACAGAATCTTCAGTGTATAGCTTCCTTCCTTCCTTCCTTCCTTATCAGATTCGGTGTATCTCTACCGGGTCATGCTGGAATTTAACTCTGGTCATTGTCCTGGCAACCAGAAGAGGAGGTAGAGCCAACTTCTGAGGCTGGCCCCTGTTGCCTCTCAGGGAGGAAGTCTTGCCATGTCTTCGAGTTTGGGAGAAGTGCCAGCTCCTCATCAGATCCACCAAGTCAAGAAGTCAGACTGGCCCAGACTGGTAATTTTGAGGGTCCAGGGAGGTCTACAGAGTCAATGTTCTGAGGAGCTATCACCAAATGTCCCTGACTGGTGTCTTATCTAGTGCTTTAGGGTTGAAGTTCTCCTGATCAAGGCTTGGACTTCAGCATAAATGGAACTTCTATGGCTGAGTGTTCCAACATCAAACACATCTGGAGCTCAGCAGCTCTAGCAGATCCAATACCTGCCACCAGCTATGACAGCTATTTTACTTATGCAAATAAGAGCTTCACTGTAAGCTACTAAAAAGGGCCTGTGGCTCTCGCCTTCAGCCTTTAACCTTGCTAACAACCCTTGGTTTCTCGTCATCCCATCATACCACATCAGAACAACTTGGCAATGACCAGTAAACTCTATCTGCAAAGGCATGACCCCTTTCTCTCCATTTTTGTCAAATGCCTGAGTATTGTACCATAAATACTTCTCCCCTTCACTGGGACATTTTCTCAGCTTACCACCAGTGAAATCTTCAGTAGTAGTTGCACTACCTTATACTAGGAATGTTCTCTATCTTGCGTCCTGCTCAGGACGGCTTTCCTTTGGAGGCACTTTGTTAATTCAGGTCCTAACTTGTTAGTTCAGGTAACTAACAATACTGCTTTGTTAGTTCAGGTCCTCTGAGAGGCAGGTACACAGAATTAACATGCAACAGATGCCTGTGAACGATGAAGGGGAGGGAGCTAGAGAAGGCAAAGAGAGCCTCAGATGTGGTCCAGTTTGGCTCCTGCGAAGGAGACAGGGAAGCGAGGATGATTGGCTAGGAAGAGCCTCAGACCTCTCGGACAAGTTCAATGATGCGGATGCAGATCCTTGTGCTCTAAGAAGAAGCCCCATTAAAAAGTTATACCTGTTGAAGGAATGGGCTTGTCTCCGCGCTGCACTGTGCTCATCCACTGGCTGGGAATGATGTTTAGGATCCAGAAGGACCACAGTGGGCCAGCAGTCAGTTACATCCCACAGAACAGACCTTCTGCAGGATGCATTTTCCTGGCTGCTACCTCAGGCAAATGTGTTCTGTTCCTTTAGAGCCCTTAGGCACCATCCTCCTACCAGATTATATACTTCCCAGCAGCGCACACTGCTTTGCTCGCCACTTTACTTCCAACTCCCAGCACAATGCATGTACTGATTCTCAAATATTTTTTCATGAATGTTGAAGCAACCTGCTACTCCTAAAACATACCTTTGTAACTTTGCATAATAAACAAGGAAGAAGATGTTGCATCGCCACGGACACAGGTATCACTCTCAACATCACAGTACGTCTGGGCCCAGCCACTTGGGAGGAGCATGTGCTCACCCACAAGCCGCTTCCTGTCCAGCATGAAGACCGGGTTGTCTCCAGAGACGCCGGTGGGACGCGCCTTCACGGAAGCGTGACTCCCTTCTTTCCCTTTGTGTTCTTGTTACTGTCTGGGCAGAATCTGCTTTAAAGAAAGCATGTGAGGTTTAACTGTTGCATGCAGTAAATGGTTTGTGCTAAGCAGAAATTTTTTAAAAAATTGAATCTAATAAAATGTAACCTCTGTAATAAAATTTTCTGACATGGAGAACTCAGGAAGATGGCGACCGGGTGAGCAGCAAGGGAGCGAACCTCCTTAATAAACACCACCAGCTCGAGACAGACTTGGTGAGCGTGAATGCCGGAACCTCGGCTGGGAAGTTTAAACTGGGCGTATTTCTCTGAGATGCCGGGGGAGATGTGGTAGGGCGGACCAGGCTGCCGGGGCGAGACGTGGGAAAGT
>PVLD010027019.1:0-21350 GCA_004027595.1 Dinomys branickii
CCTAATGCGTTGTTGTTGCCTTATGTTAATTTAAACAGATGAATATTTAGTGTTTACACTCAGCTTGTAGTTCCAGCCAGACACCATGGAATGCTGCTAAGAGTAGGATGACCAAAGGAAGTATGAACAATGCCTTTGTCTCAAAGGAGTTCACATTTTCTGCAGAACAAATTTATAGCCACCCAGCACATAAAAAAGAATCTAAGTCAGCATCCTCAGAGGGTCTGCCTGTGTGGTTACAGCAGACACCACAGGAAGTGGAAGAAGGGCTGGTCACCACTGTGGGCAGCGGTCACGGAAGGCTGCTGGGGGGACTGTGAGGAGCCCCTAAAGAGTGGAGAGGGGATGAGGCTGTGTGGAGGGCACAGGGTTTGGCAGAAAATGGCATCTCTGGGTTAAAGAATTCTTGCGCTTCTTAAAATGTTTATTCAAATGCAGCTCTGTGCCAGGGATTCTGCCAAGTATTACAGGGTGTGGGTGAGAAAACAGGAAAGATAATAGGGAGTTTGGTGTGCCGCTAAACAATAGGTAGCCGCTGAGGGCTCTCTGAGCAATCCACTTACGGGAGGGTGGGTATGGAATGGGTCTGCAGCAAGGCCTTGGTCCTGACCCCGTGGGAGCTCTCAGAACTTCAGTAAGGCGTGGCACCAGGACCAGGGGCAAGTGGGCAGTGAGAGACGCTCGGAGGAATATCCGGTGAACACGGCTGACCTTTTACAGTGGGCGAGAGGGTGAGCATGGAGTGAGTGTGACCATCGTGTACAGCCCGGGTACAAAGAGGTGTCTGTACCAAGAACAGAGCAGTTGAGGCGAGAGCCAGGGGGAGGATGGAGTGTGGACTCTTAAGGAGGAACCACATTTCTGATGTGGAAGATGGGAAAATGACAGACAGGTGCTGGGCAGGAGAGGTGGGACGTGCTACTGAGTAATAGTGAATTACTTGGATTCTTAGTCTGGCAATGAAAGCCTGGTACTCACTGTAAAAATTTTGTAGGCAAAGTTGGAAAAACAGTTCTTTGAAAAGCTGTTTACAACAAATCAGTTTATGTCATTAATGAAGATGTATAAGAGAAAGTAACTTTTCCATAACTTGTCATCTCAGAGATGATGAAGGTAGATGTCACTCCCAAACTGACTACCTGCACTTCTACTCCATATCCCGTCCCCTACTTTTCTCGCGTTTCCCCTCTTTCGCTGTCCTCCCCCACGCCCTTTCTCCCCTTAGGTATGTCTTCATAAGGGGGCAGGAGGAAAAAATACTGTATGATATTTAATTTTCCCCTTACCTAATATATCTGAATACCTTTTCCTATAATTGGATGTGTTTCTACAGGATCTTTAATGCAGTGTGCTTTTCCTGCATGTGGCTGTTTTACATAATCTAACCATTCTCTATGCCTGGGTGTTTGGTTGTCCGCCCTGCTTTGCTGTCACAACAACCGTGTAATGAATACTTTGCATCTGCATTTTTATGTGTAGCTCATTTTACTGTCATAGGAGAAATTCCTAGCAGTTTTATCATGGGGTGAGAGAGTAGGTTGGCAGTAGATTAAGGCTTTTGATCATTCATGGTAGACTTCCTTTCATGAGATTGTGTCACTATGTATTTTGGGTGGCAATGTGGAAGTGTACATTAAATTTGCATTTTAACAAATAGGAGTTTTGTAAGCTAGCCATTTATGATTCTTAATTATATTTTTGACTTTTTATTGTGGCAATTTTCAACATATAGAATAGTACAGTAACTCCTGTGTAACCAGCATATAATTTAGATTAATATTTGTCATATTAGTTTATATGTGTATACTACATTTTACTGAATTATGTCAATGTGTTGGGTATCATGATAATTCATCTTGAATCCTTTAGTATTCAGCTTTCAATAATAAGCAGTTCCTTCTATGGTATTAATAGCATTGTGCGTTTAATAAAATGAACAGTAAGTCACTAATAACATAAAATATTCTAGTTATGTTTTCTTCCATCCCTACAACAGGAAAGCAAAGTAAAGACTGGTCAGATGAAGTGAACTGGTGTGCAGAGAGATTCCCAGGGTTGGAAAAGAGGCCAGAATTTGCCCTTTAGCCCTGGGATATGAATGACTGGCAAAAACAGGCAGGTGAATGAGTAGGTTCTGACCTGGTGGGTTCATTGTTCATGGGCCCTTGTCCTCAAGATGCATATAGTGAAGTGACAGGCTCCCTTTCTGCTTCCCGGCCTGGCCGTCTTCACCGAATAGGGTGATACTTCATGGTGGCGACAGTTCGTATTATCCAAGGATATACAAGGACCCTAACAGCCTTTCCATTTTGTAGGCGTATGTTTAATTATACTAAAACTCCTTAAAAATAAGAGATGGAGACTTCAAGTCAGCTAGTGCCAAAGAAGGATTGAGTGATGTTTTTAAAGGCGTAGAATCCGTGAGAAATAGCCCACCCAACCCCACCTTCTGTGTATTGCCGCATGGAAGCAGAGCTGCCTTGTCAATACCCTGGTCCGTGTTCTTTTTATCGGTCTAAGGGACAGCCTCTGACATGTCAAGTGCCAGGACAGACTCCCCCAGCCTGGTAATGAGCTGGTTTTGCAGACTGAAGAAAACTCCTTTCTATTTTGAAGTTACTGTATCGTTGTATTTAAGAGATGGCTGCTTAAAAAATCACCTCTAAACAAACGAGGTCAGTACAAGCTCTCAGTGTTCTTCTTTTTAATGTAGACCATGACAATATAGATGAGGTGCACAGGTCAGCACGTGCAGCTGCACAGGTGTGCACAGGGGCTGTGCACCGCAGAGCCAGCACCCTGAGTCCTTTTGTGTCCCTCTAATTGGTACACGTCCTCTCAAGGGAGCCACTTGTCTGTCTCCTCTCACCGGGCTTTAGTTTTTCCCCTCTGTAAAATACAATTGTGCAGTGTATATTCCTCTGCTAGCTTTCTGTTGCCTTTGTGCCTCTCTTTTTTATTTTCTGTACTATAAGTTGAACCCAGAACCGTAAACATGCTAGGCGAGTGCTCTACACTGAGTCACACCTCAGCACTGTCTGGTTTCCTCTGTTCTCACTTTTATGAGATGTGATCGAAAACTACAATGAATGTTTAAAGTTTTTAAGACAGTAAGACACACATTGCCATCAGTCCTCTTGAAAATACCCGCTGCCCCCCTGCATGGAACATGTTTACCCCATTGCTCCTGCCGCTGTCCGAAGTGGTTCTGGAAGTCCTCTTGGCAGGTGTCTTTCGTTTGGTCATTTGACTTTGGGAGAGAACTGCAAGTCGCATGGTTCCAGATCCAGTGAATCAGGTGGCAGCGTTCACCATATTTTTTATCACACTTTGGAAAGCCGCTTAGGAAAGAAAATTTGAGAACTGCTTTAGAAAAAGGCAAGGATGGTGAGGCAGATGTATTTGAAGTGAGGGGTGGTATCTTGAGGGGGATTCATGGCAGTGTGTCTTTTACCGTCATGCATTGTTAAAACTTTAAACACAGTATATTCCAGTTATACCTGGTACAGAACGACTCATTTCTGCTGTTGTGTATAGTTGGAGTAAGCTTATTCTCACTGCTGTTTTTCCTGCTTGTGTGACAGTGTGTCTGTCCATTTATAGGTCCTGTGACTGCTTGACGTTTCACTTCTTAATATTTTTGCTACAACAAATAATGTTGCAGTGCATACTTCAGCGTACTCTTTGGTGTTATAGACACACAAATATCTGTTGGAGATTTGGTTGTGATTAAAATTGCCGAGTCTGTGGTTACGTGTATTACCCTTAGTTACAGTAGATGCTGTTTACCAGTTTATTTTTATAACACCAGTGTTTGAGAATACTTGCTCTGCATTTTGCCAACATTGATTGTTCTTCATTCTTTTGTGGGTAAGTAGTGATCTTTCATTGTAATTTTATTTTGCATTTTCATTGGCATTTTCTTGTGGAGGGCAGCAACTTGACAATGATTCTGAAGGTCATTTGGAGGAAAATCAGTGCAGATCAGGCATAGAGAACTTATAAGCATAAAGTAATATAGCAGTTCTTATTCTTCCATTTGTTTGAAAAATACTTTCTGATCATATTTCACTGTCTCATGTACTAGCCTGGGAATGTGAGGTCCGAGCGGTGAAAAAGAAGGAAAAATCCTGTCCTGACTGGGTTGTTCCTCTAGTTGTAGCAAATAAGACACATGTAATCCTGCAAGCATAGACAGGTCAATTGAAAGGGTAGCCCTGAAGCACTTCCCTGTGACCGGAGCTGTCAGTCTATCCATCCTGGTGCTCCCCATGGACTCAGTTCGAATTCATATTGGCCCTAGGCAGCCGTGCTGGCTCATTAGCACTGATCCTGGGAAGGAAGCCTCCCTGTCAGGGCTTTTTCTGGTGCCCCTGTGAGAATTTAGGACATGCAAAATATACATCCCAGAGGGTGGGGAAGGAAAAATGATTTGGTTTGTGGTTCTTAAATAACCAGTGGGTTAAATGAGAAAAACTCAAGTTGGAGGATTCTTACCTCAGAGAAACATAGAAATCAAGGACTGACGTATTAAGTAAAACTTAAAGGTAGCAAATGACTTTTCCTTGTAAAGGAATTTTCTTTTGTTAAGACCACAGTGTTGTTCTGTATTTATTGAAAACTATGTTGCGTTTTGGCTTTAATAAATCTGCTTCAAACAGTCAAGAGAAACTTTGCATCAATATTTAGTCTTGAGATGGGGAAAGACTGCTTTAAGTTAAGAAAAGTAATGAAGAAATTGCAAAGGTAGAAAATCTGTTTAATTATATAAAAATATCAAACCACAAAAGTGTTTGCAATATGATTGACAAAAGTGCAGAAAGGACATGCTCGCACGCCGTTGTTTGGAGTATAAATTACCTTTCAGGAGAAAAGTGGGATAATAAGTACCAGGAACCTTAAAGTTCCTCTCCTTTGACTAGACAATTTCTTTCCTAGGAATCTAGCCTTCCAAAATGGCAAGTATTGGGCAGATGTTATACACAAAGATGCCTATCTTTGGTTCATTTAAAAATATCAAACGTGGAAATAATCTAAGTGTCTATGGCTAGGAAAAACGTTCATTGTGTTTTAAAATAAGTTAATCACTTTTATACAGAAACATAGGTATAACTCTTAAATCACAGGGTTGTTGTAATTAGTGTTGGCATATCCTTTATATTTCAAGCTTGCTTTGCCTCAGGGAAATCAAAATACATTCTTCTTTCACATGTCTGAAAAGCTGAATTAAATGCTAACTGAAGAATGGTGATAGGTTTACTGGGCTGTCTTTTTGTGTACTATGCTAGAAAATGTTACATTAAAAAAAAAACAAAATACTAGCACTTTGACAGATCTTCCCCTTGGCAGTGGGGCCAAGATTTGGTAGCTGGTGCTGAAAGAAAGCCTTGGATTGCACCCTTGCTCTGGTACTGTACTAGTGGCAGCTGCACTCACTGGGTCATAGGAATATAACAACATAGAGCACTTAGGAAGCACTAGTTGTTTGTAGTGCATAGGGGTGAGTTAAACAGTTAAACAAATGATGTCATTTATTTCAGTGACACCTGATGAAACCAGTAATATCATTGTACCCATTCTGCAGATGAAGAATCTGAGCCCCAGAAAACTCCATTATTTACAGAAAGCCATTCAAGTTGTGAGAGGCTCGGCCTGGCCCAAGAGACTCCAAAGCTGGTTCCTTAGTCTGCGTTTGGGACTGAAATGTAGAAATGACAAGTGGCTTTTTAAAAACAATTATGAGGGGCTGGGGGTATAGCTCAGTGGCATAAGTGCTTGCCTGGCAAGCGCAAGGTCCTGAGTTCGATCCCTGGTACCGGAAAAAAAAAAGAGTAAGAGATTAAAAACAATTATGATCAGACTTAACTCTGGAGTTACAGAGGAGGGGGAGGTGTTGTCTGTGTACCTCACTTCCTTGGGGACCCGCATCACCATGCCCGGCAGCCCTGCCTGCTGGCTCGTTCTTGTAGCTGCTCTGTCCTGCTCTCCCTTGTAGCTGAGTACATGGAAGCTGCATCCTGCCTCACAGGATGCCACGTGACCCTCACACCGCTTCCCAGCATTCCCCGCATCCCCGGGAGCCTCACAGAACAGGAGTCAGCATGCTCCCTCCTGCCGGAAGCCGCAACGTGACCTGCCCAAGGCGACACTGTGCGAACAGTGTGAAGAAGTGTCACATCCCGCACCTAATTTTCGGTGTGACTCTAGATCAGAGAGAACATGAGCTTGGGCAGCAGTTCTGCCTGCTTCCAGAAAGTCCCACAAGTCTCTGTGGCTCACTCACTCTCTTTTCCAGCTGGGTTTGTCATCCCTTTTGCAGCTTGTGTACCCTCCAGGGCTTTTGTTAAAAGACAAAACCTAGGCAAGTTAAAATTTTAATGCGCTATTTGAGCATTCAGTGATCCATGAATTGAGCAGCAGCAGAGTACAAGTGGTTCAGGCCTCCATTGAGGGGACAGCAGGGGAAACATTTATAGTGTGTTCAGGGAACCAAGACAAAGAAAATACATTTGACTGGCTAAAGTGGGAAGTCCTTAGTTGGAGGTCAGTTAGGTGGTTTCAGTTTGGTTGTGCTCAGGGTTTATTTCACTGCTGGTGTTGAGTCAGACTTGGGTTTGCTTACAGAAAACGGTTCCCAAGGCGCTGGAACCGTTTCACCCTCCTGCCTCCCAGCTAGTTGTTTTAATACCTCGTAGTTAATTTTACCTTTCAGGAAAGCTGTTTGTCTTACTCCTCCTCAAAAAAGATATAATTTGTCTTTCTAAATTTCAGTAAGCCAGAGTTTATCAACTAGATAACTATCGTAGAGGTTCATCCATGTGTCATAATAGGGTATGTAGTAGCATCCCTGGTTCTACCCATGGTAGGTACCAGTCACATCACCTTTCCCCAAGCGAGGACAGTCAAAACTGTCACCAGACTCCTCCAGGTGTGCCTTGTGGGGGAAAAGTGCTCACAGTTGAGAACCTGTTGTATAATCAGAAAGTTTGACAAATTTAGTAAGTTTTTGCTTTTCCTTTGCAGTGGTGAGAGACAGCTGCTATTGTGAAGAGTGCATTACAATATTTGATATGTTATCCTTTCAATATTTTTAACCTTTTCACATATTGATTCTATGATTATGTACTTTGGAGAATCCATTATATAAAGTAACGTTTCTCTTCATTTTCCTTTTTTTTAAAAACAGTATGCAAGCATTGAAAAAAATGGTGAATTTTTTATGTCTCCCACTGACTTTGTCACTCGGTATTTGAATATTTTTGGAGAAAGCCAGCCTAACCCAAAGACTGTGGAACTGCTGAGTGGTGTGGTGGATCAGACCAAAGATGGGTATGTTTAATCCTGTTTTATATTTTTTGTTTAAAATAGCTTTCTTTTGCATGAATGATCAGGAAGTCACTGAATATTTATCTTTCCATCTCTTAGGAGCATTTTCTCTATTTTAACACAGTATTTTAGAAATACTACCTCAACATTTCCTTCAGTGATCTTTTCATAGTTGATTTTTTGACTAGTTCAGAGATCTCTGTAGTTTCAGAAAACTATTGATGACGTGATCTGAAGAAGTAAGAGTTTTTAAGTAAGCTAATATTTTTCAAGGCAGTTGTAAAATTGGAGTAAATTTATACATGGTTCCATGAATGAAACTTTTCTATAATCATTTTCCTTTGCTTCGATCACTGTTAACATTTCACACATGATTAAATGGTATGGATCTACAATTCCAAATCACCAAGAATGGCATTTTGCATTAGCTACAGAAGAGAGCCTGTACCATGTACAATAAAGTAGGACACTTTACAAAACGCCTCTGGACTTCTTTCATACCAGCTTTTTCTGTGTACTCCCTGAGACTTACAAATGTTGCCTTACTTGGAAGAAAGGTCTGCAAACATGATTAAGAATTGTGAAATGAAGAGAATACTCTTGATTATCTGGATGAGCCTTAGATTCCATAACAAAATTTTTCATGATAAAGGTAGAGGGAGATTTGACAGGGACACAGGGTGAGAAAGCAGTGTAACCACAGAAGCAGAGAGCAGAGTGATGAGACCACAAGCCAAGGGATGTCTGGAGCCACAAGATAGAAAGAGCAAAGAAAGACGTTCCCTAAAGCATTTAGAATCTTTGACCCTGCTGACACCTGGAGTTTGGACCTCTGCTTCCCAAAATTGTTAGGATAAATTCTTGCTACGTTAAGACATCCAGTTTGTGGTAATTTGCTCTGTTTTTAATTGACAAATAAGAATTATGTGTGTGTGTGTGTGTGTGTGTGTGTGTGTGTGAGATGTACAATACATTTTGAAATGTGCATGCATTGTAGAACAGCTAATTCAAGCTAATATATCCATTACTTCACATACTTTTTTGTGTGTGTTGAGAATACTTAAAATCTCTCTTAGCAATTTTCAGACATCTAATACGTTGTTCTAGTCAAGGTGTTTTCCCCAAAATCTCTAAAACTTATTTTTTCTGTCTAAAATTTTATGTTCTTTGACCCCAGTTCCTCAGTGCTTCCTCCCTTGTTAGTCCTCTGATAATCAGAATTCTCTCTGCCTCTTTGAGTTTGACTCTTAGACCCCACACAGAAATGAGAGGATGTGGTATTTGTTCTTCTACACCTGGTTTATTTCACTGAACTAATGTCCGCCAAGTTCTGTCCATGTCACAAATGACAGAATTTCTTCTTAAAGGCTGAACAGTATTTCTTTGTGTATGTGCACTGCATTTTTTTACCATTCATCTGTTGGTGGACACGTGGGTTGATTCCATATTCTGGCGAATCTGCATAATATAACAGTGCACGTGCAATGCAGGTATCTCCTTAATCAACTGATTTTATTTTCTCGTTATAATTTATTATAGCACTTTTAAAAACTAATGTATTCTTGTAGCCATTTTCTCTGGGGAACTAGAAAGCCAATAGGTTTGAAGAATTTTCTTTGGTCAAAGGCCAGTTTGATTTAGAAAACAACTTGTTCATTGTACCCTTTGGCAGATGCAGACATTTCTGGGGCAGTGGCCCTGGCTTTGGGTTGTTTCTGTGGGAGTGCAGCCCCTTCCCAAAAACTGTACCTGTGTGTTGGTTTGGGCTGAAGTCTGGGCAGGAAAGTGAACTCTCTGTGAACTGCATGCATTTAAAGTGTCAACGTTTCATTTAAAATGGGGATGAAGCTTTGTATATTATCTAAGTGTACTTTTTTATACCCTGTTCACACAATTTATCTATTAAGAGCAAGGTGATAATACATTTTGTTTGGGGCCCTTTGACTTTCGCAAACACTTTTTTTTTTAATTGTTTTTGTCACTAACTGTTGTCTCATCAGAGGGAGCTGAGGCCAAAACATTTTTACCCGTATCTGACCTTTGCATTTGGCAAAGTGGGGCTTAGCATGAGCTGGGGGTGTTGAGTGCCTGGCTAGCTGGCTGGCAGTTACCAGTATGGTCTCTGTGTGTGTCAGGGAACATTGGGTGACAGAGTCTAATTGGCTTGTTGGAATCACATACATCTTTACCACACAGGTTGTCCCTTGGTATCTATGGGACACTGGTTCCAGGACCCTCCACACATACACACAGGTTATAGCCAATAGCAAAATCTGCCCAAATCTGAGACCTTCCTAGGAAATACTGTAGTATTTGCATAACTACACACATCTTCCACTATACTTTAAATCATCTCTAGATTACTTAATGTCTAATGCAGTATAAGTGCTGTGTGTAAATAGTTGTTAGATTCCACTGGTGGCAAAACTTTCAGAGACCAGGTGTCTAAGCTGCAACTCCAAACCCACTTATTTATTGCAAAGTGCAAACACCGCAGTTAAACCTGAATACTGAGATTTTAGTTTAGGAAAAATAACTCACACATGAAAATCTTTTGTCTTAAAAGAAAAACACAATAACAGAGCTTTAAAGGATATAAACTACTTTTTGCTGAGAAAGGTAAAAGTTTGCGTGTGGCCTGGCTTTGCACAGTTACTGTGATCTTTGCTCTTGTATGTCGATAATTTGTCAAAGCTCGGCTGGGTCACTGGGCTCGTGCACGCGCAGAGGACTGTGATGCCTGCTGGGCCCGGGTGCCGTATGTGCACCGTCACTGTATGTTCTCTTTTAAGAGTAACGACAAGAAAAGAGTCTGCACGTTCAGTACAAATGCAGCTCTTTTGTCTGAATATTTCTCGTTAGTGTTTTGTTGAATCCATAGATGAGGGACCCCGAGTCTGGAGGGTTGTCCGTGTATGTTTTCCTTCTCAGGTGTGGAGCTCCTTGAGGGTTTGTGGGAACATGTGCTCATGAGATCGGAAGTTGGTTTGTTTTGTAAAAGGAAATGGCAGGTATTCTGGTCCTGTGAATGATGGGCTGACAGGTCCAACTTACTACTTTGTCAGCTCTCCATTTTGTTGCATCAAAATCATAGCAATATAATCCGCATCCACAAATAATTCCTCTCCTTTCAGAGTTCAGAGAGTCAGTCCTGGGACAGTTCCCAGGTTGATGCCTGAGAAATAGGTATCAAAGGGAAAAGCTAAAAAAGAGAAATTGGGGGTTTTAAAATGTGCGGCCTGTATAAATGAAGTGTGCTTTCTACTTTCCCCGCATCTGCTATGTACCCTTCTGGCCAAAACAAATGCGGCCTTTTAAATACTTCCCAGGGTGAAGGAAGATACAGGAGTGCTGATGATAAAATCACTGTCATGTACCTGTTTTCACTTGGTGAGGTTGCGCTGAAGAAATCCAGGCCTGGGCCCCATGCTGGGAGTTAATGAGGTTTACAATTGGCGATGCTTAAAGAGTATTAGGGGAGCATGTTTACACGTCAGTGCTTCACACCCTGAAATGCTCATCTGTCCAGTACCATTGGGCCTCAGTAGGAGGAGCTCTTTCAACTTGCTAATGAAGAACGTTTTCGGAGGGTTAGGGTGGACACAGATGACAGGTAAACATCTGAAATTCACAAACTATAGAATTAAGCAAAAGCATCTCTTTAATTTAAAAAAAAAAACTTGGTAATAATCAACAGCAGTCACCTGAGAAGCTTAAATATTCTTCATAGTCATCAGACTCCCAAATTAATCTATCGAAACAAAAAGCCTCATTAACAGCTCTCATTGAATCAGTGTTATTTTCTTTTTCTTTCTCTCAAGACGTCTGATTAACCCCCTTTCTCTTTGCATTACTCACTTTGTGTTGGTGTTTGGTGTCTGAAATCGAAGAGGGCTGCGTGCAATGTGGTGGCTAGACGCTGTCGATGAGGAGTAAATTAAAAAGAATTTTTAACAAGGTTGGTATTATGTTGCTGATGTATTAGAAAATCTTTAGGAATGTCAGGTGCCAGGTTTTATTTTTCTTTTTAATTCCAGGAAGTGTTGATTAATGACTAGGTACTGATTTCACATCTCATGCATAGGTACCCATAGCACGCCTCCTGTCCCCCTTCTCCTCCTCCTCACCAGTGTAAGCCCTCTTTTTGGAGAGTTTTGCTGAAAAGGGACGCTGAGACATGGTGCCACAGCCAGAAGCAAAGCCAGGTCACACGAGGGCCTTTTGTGTGTGGATAGAGCACGTACCGGATGCTGGTAGCAGGGGAAGTGGGGGAAGCCAACAGGGGAGCAGGGAGGGGGAAGACGTTGTGGTGCCACCTCTTGTCTGAGAGGTTGGCCTCGTGTCGTGAGGACACACAACTGCCGTGTTCACAGTATGGCCAAGTGGCGCTCTGGGAAGTTCTCCAGGCGTCCAGGAAGTGAGAAGTATTTACCTAATGATGCTAAAGCGTAATCTGCCCTTTGCATTTCCTTGATGCTGGGACAGATAGTTCCAAAAGTAGCACCAAACCCCTTAAGACCAGGTGTTGGTGCTCTCTGAAATGCATGTTGGAACCTAACTACCACAGGGAGCGTATGGAGGTGGCGTTTGGGGAGGTGACTATGTCACAAGAGTTCTGCCTTTCTGGATGGATTAATGCTCTTGTATAGAGCACCCCTTCCACCATGTGAGGACGCCTAGAATGTGCCATCTGTGAGCAACAGCCCTTTACCAAATACTAAATGTGCTGGTACCTTGGTCTTGTTCTGCCCAGCTTCCAAAACTGAAGCAAAACATTCCTGATGTTTATGAGTCATCCACATGTGAAAGTATTTTGTGATAGCAGCCTGAATGGAGGCAAACAGATACCCAGCCAAACAGAATGAGTAGCTGTCCTGTTGAAAGAATTAAAAATTTCAAGACAGGTTTCTAATGGTAAAAGACTTTTGGTAGCATTAGTGGTAATATTAGTGAATGTGGTCTTTAAAAATATGGTATAACAGAATACATTTGGAAGAGGTGTACAGCCTATAGAAATAGTATTTTCCAGTGGACCAGTGCATGGTGTAACAGAATCATGCATGGATAAAAGTCCTGTTCCCAGAACACAGGAGACCCATGAATTTTAAGATAACCATGGGAAAAAGCACATTAATACATTTGCAGCTTTCACAGTACAGCTGATCTTTAGGAAGCTGCTACCTGTTGGGATTTTGTGTTGTATCGTGGAAAAATGCCCCCAATTATCTGCAAGGCCATTAAAATAATCCTTCCTTGTGTAACTATGAATGTGTATGAAATCCTTCCTGTCTTTCAACCAAAAAACTTATGGTAGATGGAGTGCAGCTCTTTTCCATTAAATGGGACATTACAGAGACTTGCATATGTAAAAGTGCTGTTTTTCCACTAGTTTTGATTCTGTAAAATACATTTTCACACAAATATTTATCTGGCTAGGTAATTGATATAATCATATTTTAATGAATTAAATATTTTCAAAATTTCTCAGTTGTAATTTCTAATATAGTATGATTGCAGTAACTCACTTAAATAAAAGGTTCTTGAGGGCCTCAACAATTTATAAGCATGTTAAGGGATTCTGAGACCCAAAAGTTTGACAAACCATGAACTGGATAAATAACAGGACTGTAGAGAGTGGGAAGAGATGTTGCATAGCGTGGTGGGGCATCCAGGGAGAAACTGTGCCAAGTGGCCTTGAGTTTTCCCCAGGAATTGGACGAGAAGGGGTGCAGCTTGAGGTCCTGGAAGCTTGTAGCTGTTTAGAAATCGGAGGCGAGGGGATCCGAGAGGAGCCTGACCGTGGGGTGGACCCCACCTGAGGGCCCACCCAAAGGTCTGTGGTCGTGGAGTTTACCTGTGAGGCTGGCTGTGTGCTTTCCATCTCAGTTCAGCTGCTTAGATCCAGCACAGAGCAGAAGGGTTGGATGTAACCACGGCTGAGGTCTTGGCACATACTAAATAATGCAGACTAGGAGAGATTTCATGGAGGTGGACAGGGCATGCAGGGGAGCGGTTCTAATGATGGACTGGGGATCTCGTTTGGATTGGGGCAGACAAAGCACGTTGCCGTGGGCACGGTGGGAGTCGATGAGAGGGGTCAGGCATAGTGAGTTGTGAGGTGTTGAAGCTGGCGTATAATAGAGAGCGAGCATGAAACCTAAAAGGTAAAGTTAAGATACATGAAACTGAGAATAAGAAGTATTGGTGATGATGGCAGTTAAGACTCTGGCCGTGGGACTGAGGAACTGAGAAATGGCAGAAGGAAAGATCGTTGGAAGAAGGGAGGTAATATAACTGAGGGCCTTGAAGTTTGAAGGATCAGTATGTTACAGGTTAAGTATATTGAAGGTATTTCATCTCGAGGATACATGTATTGAAAATACTGAGACTGAGATATGAGTGTAGTTGGAGAGCGCCAGTGAGGGTGGACCTAAGAAGAACAGGGTATAAAGTGTATTCAGGGCTATTAGATACAAAGAGCGCTGCTGAGCGCTGTAGTTAGATGATGTGAGTATTCAAACGGGGGGGTGGGGGTTAGGAGGCAGGGCGTGAGGGATGATCTGGAAGAGGCAGTGCACCCCTCTACCCTAGAAGCAGGCTTGGCAAGCCCGGCTGTGGGAGGAAAGCCCATGCTAACTTTGCAGAGTCCGTAGAGGAAGTATCCTCCAGGGAGACCCATGGTGGGAAAGTAAAGATATCTCTTTACGGGAAGGATTGCAGAGGTGGTTTTGTCCACTGTTTGCAACTATGTTTGACACTGCAGGGCAGAGTGGCAGGGGCCTGTGGATGACAGAGTGGGGCGCCCCCTGGGGGTTAAAAGTGAGTAATAAAGGGTGGTAGAGGCTGCCTACCTTCACAGGATAGGGGTGAGAATGGGTTCCTCTTATCCTGGTAGAGTTGAGATTGTGCCTGCGGGGAGACAGGCGCAATCAGAGAAAATGAGGCAAGAGGCCAGCGAGGGGCAGTTCTGTTCCATCATAAACCTTGAAAACAAAAACCCTTTTCTGAGTAGGGCTTCTGCTGATGTTTCTTCCTAGACTGTTACACCAAAGGGGGAAGCAGACGAATTCCTACTGAGCATGGATGGCATTTGAGATCTGGTGCCAGCAATCTCCACCTGTTTTCTTATTTAATCTTTGTACAAATCCTGAAAATATGTTTTGTCCTCCTCTTACAGAAAGAGCTGCAGAAAGGTTAAATAATTTGTTCAGAGTTACATAGTTTGTGGTAGAATTAGAATTTTGATGCAGTTCTTTCTGACTTGTGTCCAGTCCCCTCTCCCAGGAAACTTTCCATGGAGAAAGAATATTTTAAGTTGAGTTCTGTCTGAGAACTTTGCATATGATTTGCCTAGAAGTTTTGAGTTTTACCTCCTGACCCATCATTTAGCCTTCTTATTTGGCCAACATAAGGCAGACTACAACCTCCATGAGAGCTACCCTTATGGTCCTCCATACCCACAGACTTGGAGGAACTGACCTCCTATTCCTTGTGTACATCTCCTAAGCCCAGGAGTAGTTCAAGGAGCACCTTTCCTCTTTTACTATGCTTATATGAATCTTGAGCTGCCACTGCATCTGTATTCTTGGATGCTTACCTATATTGGGCACGCTAAAAATAACAATGCTTCTTTTGTAGTATTCATTGCCTTTTATGATACTCAGATGTTTGAAAAAGAAGTACTGTTCTTTCCCTTCTTTTCTTGTGTAGTTGTTAGTGTGAGGAGACAGAGTCCACTAATTGTCTGGTTTTGTTTTATCTGGACCACACATGTTTAAATCTCAAACACAAAATACTAAAGGAAAGGAAATAAAACATAACCTGTGTTTGCTAGCTACACGGGTATCTGTTTCTCTACCAATGTCAGTATCAGAGGCACTTGATGTGACAGTTGCTCTAATGAAAAAAAATCTTACATTAAGCTGTGAGGAATTCCTGAAGCCAAAACTTCTGTGGATTGAATGTGTCCCTAAAAGTTCATGTGTTGGAAATTTAACCCCTGACACCATGGTGTAGAGAGGTGAGCCCTTCAAGAGGAAGCTAATGTAAATGGGTTCGTGGGGTCCGGGGAGTGGGTTCCTCATCGGAGGATGAGATTGGCCTTCCCCCTGCCCACCACACGGTGCCTTCTGCTCTGTTAGGAGTGGCAAGCAGGCCCTCGCTGGATGCCACTACCTTGATCTCAGATTTTGCAGCTTCTAGGATGGTGACGAAATATATTTCTTTCCTTTATAAATTACCCCATCTTAGATACTTTGGGTGGCATGAAACAGACTGTAGCAGAAATGCTAGGAGATTTAGTGCCTATTAACTTTCCTTTTTTTTATTTTTTTATTTTTTTATTTTTTTTAACTTTCCATTGATTGTGGCGTAATTGTCAATGAGTCATTTCCGAGTAAATACACTGAGAAGCTCAGATTTTAATTAAAGGATTTGAGAGTAAGACTTCACCTGCAATCTGATGCATAGATTTTGAGATCTTCTATCTAGAAAAAGGAAGAAGCAAGAAGATAACCACTGAGAATTCACCTCTTACATGTTTTTGACTAAATTTGTCTTAGTAGTAAAGGACGCATGGTAAGATAAAGTGGCCATTTGAGAGAACCTTCATATTGGAAAAATATAATCTAATTTCAGATTAATTTATTTCCCTAGCTGCTATTTGTCACCAGCTATATGCCCAGCACTGTTCCGAACAAAACGTAAACCTTGTGCTCTTTCACAGCAATCAGGTAATGTGATACATGTGGTGTAGACGCAGTGCTATAAAAAGTGCTAATAGTTCCCAGGGTGACCTCTTTAGAAAGTGACACTTGGACGAAGAGTTGAGCGAGAGAGCATTCCATGTGAGATGTGAGCGTTGAACCTTGCAGGGAGAGGAAATAACAGGGCCGGGGAGGGGAGAGTGCTCGGCCTGCTTGAGACGCAGCAAAGGGACCAGTCCGGCTAGAGAGTGGTGACACGCGAGAGAGTGGAAAAAGTGAGAAAAGGGTTTTGAAGGCGCCAGATCCCATAGACTTTAACTCCAGGTGCAGTAGAAGTCTGTAGAGAGTTTTGAGGATAGGAGCGATGCTGGGTGTGTTGAATTACGCAGAGATCTCCCTGGGCTGATTGGTAGAGGATACAGTGAAGTGCACAAGAGGAAGGGGAAGGGGAGTCTGCTCAGAGGGTGCTGCAGCACTCACGCAAACAGTGAGGGCAGGACTGGACGCCGGCTGTGGAGTGAGAAGGGTTCTATTTGGGGTTTGTTTGATGTGTTGGATATGAAAGACAGGGAAAGGCTCTGAGCAACTGAGACAGGAAATGTCAGGGAAGGAGCAGATTTGGAAGCACATTTGAGTTCTTTAGGGTGTGGAATACAGAGATACCTATAAGCATGGCGTTGGAGAGGTAGAGAGGCCTGACTATGTGGGTCTGGATTCAGGGAACACTCCGAGTTAGAGATGGAAATTACCAAAAAATTACTCCCTGGGTCTGAGCCAGTCTCAGGAGAGGAATGGGAGTATAATTGCTTTTGAGGGCTCATCGAGTTGGGAGCTGTGTTTCTATGGGAGTGGGTTTGCTTTTAGGTATTAAGTGTTGTGGACTCATAGGGGTCTTTTCCACTGAGTAAGAGCTTTTCCGTGGGTATTGGGGCAAGTCTAACTCACCCTGGGATTTCAGATTCAAAGAGAGATTAACAAAATTAAATTCAGAATATTTTTATTTCTTTGATTTTCCATTTGTCTCTTCACTCGTTAATGAAAATCTTGATGACCAGAAACATTCACATAGTTACATCTTTTTATTATGTAGGATATTTTTCAGAATAACACCTAGACTTCTGGGAAGATGGCGACCAGGTAAGCAGCAGAAAAGATCCTCCCAGATAGGGATCTCCAGCTCGAGACGGGCTTGGTGCGTGCGAGTGCCGGGACTGTGGCTGCAAAGTTCAAATTGAACATGTTGCTCTGTGCTGCTCGGGCCATGGTGGGGTGGCCCAACTTGCCGCGGCGAGGTGCGGGCGGGCCCGGAGCGCTGGGCACCCGAGGTGCTTGGCACGGCGCACGAGTGATGGCCAGGTCCGAGCACCCTGAGGGCGCAGGCGGGGCAGACCCTCCCGACTCCCGACCCTGCGGGCTCGCTGGCAGCTGCGGCCAGAAATTGGCTTTTTGGTGGCTGCAGCGTGGGGCAGACTCGGAGCCCGCGCTCCTCGGGCAGGCTGCGCAAATCCGGGCTGCAGACTGGGGTCCCACTCCAGTCCCCATCCCCGCAGCCGGCGCCCTCCTCAGCCTGCAGCCCGCAGCTGTGGCGGCGTACGGAGCACAAAGGAGCGCAGTGCGCCTTGCTCCCTCCCCCAGGCCTGAAGCATGCGAGGAGACAGAGAAGCGCCAGGGAGCGGCGGATCGCGGGCGAAGGATGAAATATTAGCACATTGGGACCTTCCTGCCTGCACAGATCCCGGATGGGTGAGCTGTTTGCGCGCCATGACTGGATCACCGAGTGGGGGAGGAGCTCAGCCCCCATGCCTGCACGGACCGCTGGGCGGGGGAGCTGTTTACACACCCTGGCCACGTCTCTCGGTAGGGAGTAGCTCAGCCCACAAAGCAGCATCTGAGCAGCCTTTTGAGTGGAACTCTTAGCAGAAAGCTTAAAGGGCATTCCCCCGAAGAGAAGGAGCCACTGGAGCAGCCTTTGCAATGGACCTTTGCCTAGCGAACTGCCTGGGTAAGTTATAGCTCAATAGTTTGAATCTGATATCCAAAAGTGCGAAGACAGAAGAACAAAACGCAGTCTCAGAACTCAACCCCACCCAGAACAAGTCCTGGATGCAAGGATATAGGGGAACCAAGAAGCCACATACCTGCAAGTTCTGAAACGATTGCACTCGAAATAAAGAAACATCTCCATCAGGCCATAGAAGAGATTAAAGCAGAAATAAGCCACATACCTGCAATTTATGAAACGATTACGTCCGAAGTAACGAAACAACTCCATCAGGCCATAGAACAGATTAAAGCAGAAATTAGTCACATACCTGCAATCTCAGAAATGATCACATCTGAAGTAAAGAAACAACTCCATCAGGCCACAAAAGAGATTAAAGTAGAAATAATCTCTCACAATAAAAATGAACTGAAAACCATAATGGAAGAAATGTTCCACACACACAGAGAAGAAATAGATAAAAGAACAGAAGAAAATAGGAAACAACTGGAAACGTTACAACAGCAATTTAGAAATGAATTACCACGAATGAAACAGATCCAAAGAGATTTCCAGGAATTGAAAACTTCCATTGAAAGCTGGAAAAACCATTTAAATGAAGCTGAAGATAGAATTTCAGATCTTGAAGACAGCATGGCAACTAATGAGCATGAAAGGTAGGATCTCATAAAGTCATCAAGGATCCAAGAAAAACCAATCCAACAGCTGCAAGATGAGGCAAAAAGAAATAATATTCGAGTTATAGGAGTTAGTGAAACAGCAGGAGACAACACAAATGATATAAAAAGAATATTTGCTGACATAATAGCAGAAAATTTCCCAAACATGGTAAAAATACTGAAGTACAGTTAATCGAGGCATATAGAACCCCAACGAGCCATAACCCAAAGAAAACCACACACAGACACATAATAGTCAAGATCCCAGACATCCAGCAAAAGAACACAATATTAAAAGCTCCTAGAGAAAGGAAACAGATCACCTATAAAGGAAAGCCCATCAGAATCACAGAAGACTTCTCAACGGAAACCATGAAATCAAGAAGAGCTTGGAGCGAGATATTACAGATTCTGAGACAAAACAACTTCCAACCCAGACTGATGTATCCTGCAAAACTATCCTTCAAATTCAGTGGAGAAATTAAATATTTCCATGACAAAGAACAACTGAAGAACTTCATGAGTGCCAAACCAGCATTGCAAACAGCACTGAAAGATATTCTAGACAGAGAAAAAAGTGACCACAATCTCAAGAACAACAATAGAAATAAACCCTCAAACAGAACAAGTAAGTAAACAGACAGCAAAAGAAGGAAAACAACAAGAAGTAAATAACACGACTAGAATAAGCCAACATATAACCATTATAACCATTAATGTAAATGGCCTCAATTCACCAGTCAAAAGGAAAAGATTGGCAGAGTGGATTAAGGAACACAATCCAACGATATGCTGTATATAGGAAACACATTTTACTCAAAAGGAAATCCACAGGCTGAAAGTTAAAGGATGGAAAACAATTCTCCATGCAACAGGTCCCCAGAAAAAAGCAGGGGTAGCTATTATGTTTGCAGACAATGTAAACTTCAAACCAAAAACAATCAAAAGAGATAAAGAAGGCCATTGCATACTAGCTAGGGGAAAGCTGCAAGAGGAAGAGGTAACAATCCTAAACATTTATGCACCAAACAATGGAGCACCAAACTTTACAAGTCAAATCTTAACAGATGTGAAAAATCAAATAACTAATGACACTATTTTAATAGGGGATCTAAACACCCCTCTGACGCAAAGAGACAGGTCAACTGGACAGAAACTCAGTAAAGAAATAACAGACCTGAACCAAAAGTGTGAACAAATGGACTTAGTAGATGTATACAGAGTGTTCCACCCCACAGCATCAGAATACACATTTTTCTCAGCTGCACATACGTCTTTCTCTAAAATTGACCACATTCTAGCCCATAGAGCATATCTACCTAAATGCAAAAGAATTGAAGTTATCCCATGCATATTATCTGACCACAGTGCAATGAAATTGGAAATTAATGACAAAGAGAACTCCAAAAACCGCATAAACGCTTGGAAATTAGATAGCAACCTCCTGAATAACCAATGGGTCACACAAGAAGTTAAAGAAGAAATTAAAAAATACCTACAAATAAATGAAAATGCAAGTACAACCTACTGGAATCTGTTGGATGCAATGAAAGCAGTCCTCAGAGGGAAATTTATACCAATGAACTCATATACAAAGAAAACAGAAAGAGAGCAAATAAATAGCTTAATGCTACACTTCAAACTCTTAGAAAAAGAGCAACAAGCCAAAGCAAAAGCCCAAAGAAGGGAGGAGGTTATAAAACTCAGGGCAGAAATTAATGCAATTGAGATGAAGAAAACTCTATAAAAAATAAGTGCATCAAAGAGTTGGTTTTTTGAAAGAATAAATAAAATTGATAAACCCCCTAGCCAACCTTATCAAAAAAAGAAGGGAAAGAACTCAAATTCATGCAATAAGGAATGAAAAGGATGAAATCACTACAGATCCAAAAGAAATCCAAAAGATCATTAATACCTACTTTGAAAATCTTTACTCCCATAGGATACAAAATTCAGAAGAAATGGACAGATTCCTAGAAAGGTACAAATTACCAAAATTGAATCAGGAAGACGCAAAAATCCTGAACAACGCAATATCAATTAATGAGATTGAAAACGTCATTAAAAACTTACCAACAAAGAAAAGCCCAGGCCCTGGTGGATTCACAGCAGAATTCTATAAAACATTCAGAGAAGATTTAATGCCAACACTCCTCAAACTCTTCAATGAAATCGAAAAGGAAGCAACTCTCCCTAACACATTTCTGGAGGCAAGTATTATACTGATACCAAAACCAGAGAAGGACCCAACCAAGAAAGAGAGCTACAGGCCAATCTCTCTAATGAACATAGATGCAAAGATAGTCAACAAAATACTAGCAAATAGATTATAGCGAATCGTAAGGAAAATTATACACCACGACCAGGTAGGATTCATTCCAGGAATGCAGGGATGGTTCAATATTCGCAAATCAATTAATGTAATACATCATGTTAATACAGCCAAAGACAAAAACCATATGATCATCTCAATAGATGCAGAAAAGGCTTTCGATAAAGTCCAACATGCATTCATGTTAAAAACCTTAGAAAAAATAGGAATAGATGGCCTCTACCTCAATCTGATCAAAGCCATCTATGACAAACCAACAGCCAACATCATACTAAATGGACAAAAACTGAAAACTTTCACTTTAAAGTCAGGAACAAGACAAGGAT
>PVLD010027020.1:0-21348 GCA_004027595.1 Dinomys branickii
AGGATGTGGAACATTTTCTCATATATTTATTTGCCATTTGTATTTCTTTATCTGAGAAGTGTGTATTCATCTCAGATGCCCATTTCTGGATTGGGTCTTTGAATTTGGACAGGTACATGTTTTTTAGTTCTTTGTATGTTCTAGATAGCAGTCCTTTGTCTGAGGGACAGCCAGCTAGGATTTTTTCCCAATTTGTGGGGTTTCTTTTTACTAGCAAAGAAATATTTAGATGCAAGTGTTTGTTTTGCATTTATGATAAATGTGTTTAAAGATCCATAGATTGAAGGTGGAGCTGTGAAAATCAACTGATTCCCTCCGCTACATTTCCCTGATTTCTGATAGCTACCTCCATGGTGGCCACAGGATTGAGTTATAGAATTTCTTTGGCCTTTAATGATCTTATCAAGGAAAATATTATTTGGTTTCCACTCTTTGGAATTGGAATGAGTTAATAACTGAGGTTACTATGTCATTATTATGATGGTGGAAAGATTATTCTAGGTTTCTGTTGGACAACCTCATGGACACTCCATTGTAGGGAAGCTCATAGTGCAGCTACTTCACTCTCCTACTCCACTGCCTCCGGCCTTGTGTTATTGTAAGTGCATTTTGGTTTTTTATAATCTCCTGTGCTTAAAATGTTACTGTTGAATTTTTTTGCAGGTGATATTGAATTAGAATATTTGATAAATAAGAAAAAATGCTGGTCTGAAGATGATAAAGAATTCAAGATTTGTACAAATGTTCATATACAAATTTTAAGATAGCTTTTACAAATATATATATTGTACTTTGCTAGTATATAGGATCACTTAACTTATTTATACACAATAGGTACAATAGATTTTTATAATTTTATCTTGTGCTTGTTACACTTCTTTCATATGTGATTTTAACATTTGTGAAAATGTGCCCCTTGGGTTTCATATGATGTAATGTGTACAATTTCCAATGCAGTTATTTATATCTGACACATATTTACATGGAAAATTCATACACTTTTCACTAGGGAGATAGTCTGTAGTATGGTATCTTATTAATTCTAGTTTTTCTTGGCACTTTAATGCTTCTAACACCTACCTTCATGTTCTATGCAAGTGAAGACAATTTTGTGTATTCCACAAATAATCTATTCCTATTAATTTTTGTTCTTTCTTGTATTTTCTCAATATCAATGCATATAATTTTAGGATTGTTGTCCAAAATTGTATTGAAATGCATTAGATTAATTTTTAAAGATGCCTTTGATACTTTTAATGATTTCTACTCTGGTGTCAGTTGTAACCCACATGAATATTGAGCAGTGAAATAGTCTGTTATATATGGAATAATTTTCATTTTTTTCTGTTGCCATTTTTTTCTCTAATTTTCAGAAGTTGATGTCTTTGTTCTTTTCCAAGAGGTACACTCACTGTTCTTAATTTCTTTTGAAGTACTCATTATGGGTCTTTGAAACAATTATAAGATGTACATTCACTTTCATACGTTATGAAATCTTAATAAATCAAGCTTTTCACTTGAAATGTGTCATTTAAAACTTGAAATTTAATCTCACATTCTTAGGAGTGTTGTAAATATGTTTTTACAATTTAGTTTTGATTTTTCTCCAACACTCTGTAAGAATTTGCTTTGAATGATTTAAATTACTTTGAAGATGTAATATTCTTTATTGTTTTCTGATAATGATCTATAAGGATGAATACCTGGTGGTTTTGAGAAGACTGTGTTTCGTACAGTTATGGGCTAAGACATTGTGCAAATATCCTGCCAATCCCTGGAAAATACGTTGTTTTCATTTGTGATTATACAGATATTTCTACCTTCTTCAGCTGTCTGTTACAGATGAAGTTTTTTAGAAGTCCTCAGACATAGTTATAAATAAACGATTTTTCCTTTCACATTCATGTTTTTGCCTTATATAGGTAGATGCACTGTTCAGAGGAATACATATTAGGAACTGTTAGTTCCCTTTTAGAGAATCGCTTTTGTATTGTCTGATCACTGTAAACCTTACTTACTTTGAGGTGCACGTAGAATATTATCAATTTAATATCCTTTCAGCAGACTTTATTGAATCAATGCTAGACTCAAATGTCTTTTTTCATAGCTTCCTATTTGATCAATCCTCACCTGTGTACATATAAGAACTACTTCTGTCCTGGTAGTGATAGGATTTGCACCGTACCCCAGGAGTGTGGACATTGAGCAGCTATGATACCTGTTCTCTCTTTCTCTGACAGTTTGACCTGTTTCCCACTGATCAACATAGAGATTGACCACTGCTAGCTGGGAATCTGTAGGACTCATATTGGGAACTGGGCTTGCTTATTGCTGCACAATCTGTGTAATATTTATCAAAGTCTCACGTTTCAAGGAAGACAAACATTAATTTACATGAACTTTGTCATTGGTTATTTGCTATTTAAATATTTTATAACAATTTCTATCCTTAAATATTGCATTAAATAACCCTTAGTTATTGCAAGCTGATCAGGCCCACAATCTCCCAAGCAAGTGGGTGGCAAAGGCTTAAATAAATGAGACAATGGAAATGATTTCAGGGCTCCAGGAGGACTGGCTCTCTTACAGTTTCGATATTCTCTGAGTTGAGGCCAACACTTCTGGGCAGCCCATATTTATTTGATTTTACAAAGGAGGAGGATACTCAAGAAAATGTGAGAATCTTGCAGAATCTTGGGAGAAGTTTCCCAAGTAGTAAATTACGTCAATCAGAACTACCATTTCCTTAGGTTGGTATTTATTGTAGGAGTGTGGAGCCTGCAGCTGCAGTCTCCTTATAGTTAATTGGGATTGGAGCCAAATATCCTCAGCTGTGGCCTTATCTTGTCCTTTGAGGAGTCACAGCTTCACAGGCCAATACAGGCCTCAGGGTGACCAGTGACTCACAGAGGTTTAATTACTATGAGTCCACTGCCCACCTTCAGACAAGGTGCCTAAGCTTCAGACAACTCACAAGTAAACATGGAAAGCCAATTAGTTTAAATCCAGTTCAGAGCTACTTTATAGTGGTCTCCAACACTTAAAGAAATTTATTTAGATTTAATAATAATAAAGATATAAATATCCTGCTTGTATTCAGAATATTTCATCATTGAGCCTTAGACAATAGATGAAAGCATCCCGGTGACAAACACACTACCTCACTAGCACATTTCTTTTTTTTTTTAAGAAGGAACCATCCGATGGTTCCCCCTTTTTTTTTTTTTTTTTTTTTTCCGGGACCGGGGATCGAATTCAGGGCCCTAGTGCTCAGCGGCAAGCACTTAGCCCACTGAGCTGTACCTCCAGCCCCACTAGCACATTTCTTGATTTACCATCTGTCAACCACTCTTCTCCTTTGGAAACTTTTCCTGAGTTTACCATGTGTGATTTTCCATGAAGAATCTTCTTAGTTTCTTTTCCTGGAATGTTCAGTATTGTAGAAATTACACAGGGGAATAATTTGGGAGGCTTTATTTCCCTCTTACTGTTCTTCATAAGTTCTGGTATATGAATCAAAAGAAAAGTACTTTCTCATCAGTTCCACTGATGACTAGATTCAAGAGTTTTTAAGTTTATTTGACGAGAATTACATAATCTACATGAAGAACAGCACAATACATTCTCTGGACATGGGAAAGGAGTCACTGGCCTGGTAAACACCTAAGTAAAAGGGATGGTATGGAGTGTGTCAGTTGTTTCTTCATGCATGCATGAACCTTCTGTGTTCTTCCACACCTCACTTTTCTTTGGTTATGTTCTCAAATAAGACATGGGCTTTGTTATATTTACTTATTTATTTTTATATATTTTTTTAAGTGTACTGGTATAATTTTAGATGTATACAATGATTACATTTATCATAGGGAATTTGAACCTGTGCATCACATACTTTGGTTTGACTTTTTTTCCCATTCCCCTCCTGTTCTTTCAACCCTGTCCTCTCCTTTCAAAACTTTGTTTCCATTTTATTCTTCTCTTCTCATTTTTTTCCTTTGCATTGTTCCCCCCCCCCGCCCAAGTTCCCCTTGCCTTAACAATTGCTTCCCATTTCACCATTATCTCTTGTACAGTTTGGTTCTTACTTATTACACTTTCTTTTCACACCAGTAAGACACTGTGAGACTTACACGTGTGTCCAGTTTATTTCACTTGAGAGTATGGTCTGAAGAGCCAAGCTTTGAGCAATGAGTGTCTCAAGTTTAGCCTTTAGGGTGGAGTAGTACTTAATTATATATCTTTTATATGCATTCTTTGTTTGATGTGCATTAGGGATATTTCCCAAGATTTAGCTATTAGAAACTGTGCCACTCTAAATACATCTATTAATTACTATGTATGATGCTTTTAATGTTTTTGAGGAAATACCGAAATGGGGAATAGCCGGGTCACATAAGACCTCTTGTCCTAGTTCTTGAGGAAGTAGCACATTGATTTTCACAGTGGTTGCACTAGTTCCACTCTCACCAATATTGGAGAAAAGTTACCTTTTCACGACAGCCTCACTAGCAGTTTTATTGATTTTCTGATTATACCCATTCTTTCTGAAAGGAGATGGAATCTCAGTATTGTTTTAACTTGCATCTGGTAAAAAGATCAGCAGTGGGGCTGGGGATACAGCTCAGCCACACAGCGCCTGCCTGGCAAGGATGAAGTTGTGGGTTGGATTCCTGGTACCAAAAAAAAGAAAAAGGTCAGCGATGGGCTTGGTTTTGTATTCAATGTTTTTCTTTAGTCAGGTATTTTGCAGTTATCTTTTAGAACTGTGGTCATTGTTCTTTTCAGTGTATATAAAATATAGGAATTGTGTACACAGCAAGTGTTTTTTATTGTTGTCTAATTTATTTCCCATAGTTTTCATAGACTTCAGTTTATCCTTCCTTTCTTTTTTTTTTTTTTTTTTTTTTTTTGAGGCAGGCTCTTGCTATTAGTTCAGGCTGGCCTGGAGCAATTTATGTACATAGAATAGAAGGGTATGCAATCCAGATTTCCCCATACATACCTATTTCTCTCTGGACATACATGAAACACACTATGATTTTCTTCCAGAGATGTTTAAACCAGGTGCATCATGAATCAGTATCCCGTGTACCTGTGGGTCCACGGAAGGCGTTCTCCCTTTCCTGAGATGCATTTGTCATTCTCTCTCCTAAACTTTCAGTGTAATGAAGGTGGAATGTGAGTGTCTTCTATGTATATTGTGCAAGCTATCACCTTGTTCAATAGATGTTAAAACCTGTCAGTTTTCTGTTATGCTGCACATCTCTAATTTTGTGAGCAGGTGCAAGATGTTATTTGACAGTGACACAATATGTTCTTAAATTTGATTTTTTGAGGGGCTGTATGATACAGGGTCTCCATAATATTGACTGGCCTTGAAGTTACTACATAGCTGGAGTTGGACTTGGAATTCATGCCATTCTTCAAACCCATCAGCCTCCCAAGTGTTGGGATTGGCATTGTGAGGTATGCCTGTAATCGCAGCACTGGGGATGCTGAGGCAGGGGTATTGTGAGTGAGGGACCATCCTGGGCTACAAAGTCAGCTCAAGGCCAGTGTGAACTGCATAGCAAAACCCTGCCTCAAAACAGACACACACACACACACACACACAAATCAAACAATTTCTGGGGTTACAGGTATATTATACACACACACACACACACACACACACACACACACACATACATCACCCACCTGGCTAAAGTTTTCCTTGTGTGATTTGTCCCTAATTACCTTTGATATCTTCCTTTTCAATGTGTCTAGTATATTTTATTCCAGTTCTTCCCGTCATTAATCTCCCTTACATGCTCTTGGAATTTCTTATATCTGAGTGGAAAGTGATCATTTGGTGTCATTGAGCTATAAGATAATATGTCCCCCTTCCACTGTTTTAATGTTCCATTGACTTGCTCTAACAATACTGTTTTTCCCTTAGCATTTTCAGTATAATATATAAACTTTATTTAATGTTGCATTCAGTTTCTTCTATGAAACCAGATTGAAATTTCAAAATGCAGCCTGAGACCATCCAAGAAAGTGTGGCGTGATTGTATGAAGAATTAGAATTGAAAACAGTGATCATCTGTGGTCTATCAGAACCATTCATTAGAAATTTATGTGCCCCTGTGCTTTGTGGGTGGTGATTTACAGGCTCCTTCTATGAGCTATACTTTAGAAACAGTGCCCAAATAAAATTTCAGTGACCTTGCTGGGCAACCAATTCTACTATTTGCTGTTGCTGTTGGAGTAAGTTGAAACCCAGCATCATGTGCATATACTTGGTGCCCAAGGCGTGAAATTAATATTTAAAGGAATTGGCTTCAATTCAGCTTGTATAAGAGGAGTTCATTTATCTTAGGGTGTGAGTCTGAAGCTTCTTTCAGAATATGTGTATGTGATTATTTAGGAGGCAGTGACCTTGGAGGATGTACTTGTGAACTTCACCAAGGAGGAATGGGCTCTGCTGAATCCATCCCAAAAGAAGCTCTACAGAGATGTGATGTTGGAAATGTTTATGAATATGACTGCTGTAGGTAAGGATGACAGCATTTTCTCTTATGTAAACCAAAGAGAGCCTTGGTTCTTGCTGATTGGTACAGATTCATTAAGTAGAATCTGAAAACATCTTGAGAAATGTCTCAGGCCTATTTACATTATACCATGAATCAAACTGCTATCTGCTAATTTCTATAGAACGATATAGTGACTTTTTATATTTCTATGATTATAATTTAGGAATGACCTGGGAAAAGCAGCAAACTGAGGAAGAACACAAAAATTGCTTAAGAAATCTAAGGTAATTTACATTTATAAGTAAAACTAATATCCCGATTCAGTATGTGAGCAGAAATATGTGAGCAGAAAGAAACTCTACTAATGAAGCCATGGCTAAATTTATTTAATTTCACAATAATTCTCCAGGTATGATAGAGGTTAATTTTCTGTAATCTAATCATTGAATACAGAAGTGTTCCAATTTATGATACTAAGTTTGTAGTGATATTTTGCAACAAGAGACAGTATCTCATACATCATTAAAAAATTCTTTTATGACCAACATAATGAAATGTTGGTAATTGCATTCATGAGTTGTGTATAGGCATGTATGAAAAGAATAAATTTTATACTTTGACATGAATTTACCTTCACGTATCGAATTATGTATGTATGGATATCAGACATACATTCTCTAAAAATTGCTAAAATGTAAGCTGTACTATTGGGTTAAATAACCATTAGTCATTGCAGGCTGATCAGGCCCACAGTCTTTGAAGTGAGTGGACAGCAAAGGCTTAAATAAATGAGACAGTGGAAATGATTTCAGGGCTCCAGGAGGGTCTTACTCTCTTACAGTTTCAATATTCTCTGAGTTTAGACAAAGACTTCTCTGGGCAGCTCCTGTTTATTTGGTTTTCAAACAGGAGGGGAATCTGAGCAGGACTTAGGAAACCCTAAAGGGGTTCTCTCCAAGTAATGCATTATGTTAATTTAGGAGGACTATGTTATATCCAGGAAGGCCTTCACAGTGAGAGTGAGATGCCTACAGCTACAGTCTCCTTTAATTTAATTGGGGTTCAAGCTAGACATTCTCAGCTGTGGCCTTATCTTGCCCTTTGAGGTATCACGGTTTCACAGGCAAATACAGGCCTCAGCGTGACCAGTGACTTATAGAGGTTTACTTAATATGAGTCCACTGCCCATCTTTAGACAAGGTGCCTAAGCTTTGGACAGCTCACAAGTAAACATGGAAAGCCAATTGGTTAGTATTAAATGCAGCTCAGAGCCACTTTGTAGTGGTCTCCAACACAATATTTAAGATGCAACTGAATCCCAGTGATGTGAAAATAGATATTTTGAAAAAAAAAATCCTTCTCCGAAAAAGAAATCACTCTCTAGAGAAATGACATTTAAAATTCCTAGAAGGCACCCACATTCTTTGTTGGCAAGAATATAAAATAGAAGCACTTTGATAATATAGAGATGTTTCAAAAAGTAAAAATAGAAATTTGCATTTCATTCACGTAATCCTCATTATATATACTTTGAAAGGATTTAAAATTATCCTATCTTAGTTATAAACTCATACTCGTGCTCAGAGCAGCATATGCATGGGTATTCACAATAGCTAATTTCAGGAAATGTGACGCCCAATCCCTTGAAACAGCCTAGATGCCCATCTTTTCATGTGTGGATAAAGGAAATGCAGGGTGGGCTGAACATGGTGGGGCCCTCTTATGCACCTAGCGCTCTGGTGAGCTGAGCCAGCAGGATGATAATATGATGTTCATCCTGACCAAATGAGTGATCAGTGAGAATCTGTCTCAAAAGAATAAAGAATCTAGAAAAGTAATTCATTGCTAAGACTCTTGTTTAATTCTCAGAAATAAAAAAATAGGGTATTCCACCATAAAGAAGAAGAATGTATCTTCTGGTAAATACAAACTAAGTAGTTGGGACTATTTCATAATGTTAAAAGATGTAAGTCAGGCACAGAAAGTGAATTTTCATGATTTTTTTTCTTGGACATGAGATATCAAAATGTAAATTTAGGCATTAAAATTAAACTGAAAGAGAACAGAAAGGCTAATGTTCTGTAGTTAGTAAAGAATGCAGGGTAAGCAAAGAAGGGGAAATATATGTGGGAAATGGTATCACAAATGCTCAGTTCATGATACACATATGTATCAGTGACCTAAATGAAACTAGGCCTTAAGTATTGCAAACATATATCAATTTAAAATTTCCAAATAAATGAGATCCTTTGGGAAAAGGAAAGCTTCCTTATTTTGATGATAGCCTCCAGGTCCTTTAGGTTTTCATTCTCAAAATTTCTTAGGATCAAGCCTGAACTTGGACCGTTAATTATTGGTATGAAGACCTTTTTTTTAGGATTGATATTTCTGTTCTTTTTTTCGTTAAAGAAATGAGCTAGTGAAATTCTATGAAAATAAAACTTGGAATGAACACAGAACCATATTCCTTTGGGCTTCAGAAGAGAATGTGCAGGTGCAACAGGCTGCTGTAAAGCCAGCTGAGAGCCCTGCTTGTAGAACGCCCCTGACTGGGTGCTCATCATTAAGCGCATCCATTGTACCTTCCACTGGATGGAAGCCACGTGAGAGTGTGGGATTTGATGAGAAGCTGTGTGATTTTAATGAACATCGACAAAACTGCAGTGATTTCCAGTCCTTTCAGAAGCATGCAAGAACAAAGGGAGGAGAAAAAATTTATCAATATGAGCAATGTGGGAAAACCTACTGTGAACCCAAGGGAAGAACTCACCCTGGAGTGGAGACCTCTGGATGCAAGAAAAGAGTGAAAGGCTCCAGCACTCACAGTGGCCTAAAAAGCCATGAAAAAATTCACACTAGGAAGGAACTCTATGTGCAATATGGAAGAGGATTTGCTGCTAAGTCTACATTTCATATACATAAACAAACCCACAAAAGTGAGAAAGCCTATGTGTGTGAGCAGTGTGGGAAAGCATTCACTACACTGAGTTATTGTAAAATACATGAAAGAATCCACACTGGGGAGAAACCATATGCTTGTAAGCAATGTGGAAAAGCGTTCACTACAGTGGGTTATTTTAAAATACATGAAAGAATTCACACTGGGGACAAACCATATGTATGTGAGAAATGTGGAAAGGCATTCATTACACTGGAACATTGTAAAATACATGGAAGAAGTCATACTGGTGAGAAACCATACATATGTGAGACATGTGGGAAAAGATTCGCGTCAATGAGTCAATGTAAAATTCATGAAAAAATTCACACTGGTGAGAAACCCTATTTGTGTGAGCAATGTGGAAAAAGATTTGCTCATAAGTTTGTATTAGGTAGACATAAGCAAACCCACACAGGTGAGAAAACCTATCTATGTACACAATGTGGGAAAGCATTCCTTACACTGAGTCAGTGTAAAATACATGAAAGAACTCACACTGGGGATAAACCATATGCATGTCAGAAATGTGGAAAACCATTCACTACACTACGTTATTGTAAAATACATGAAAGAAGTCACACTGGGGAGAAACCATATGTATGTGAGAAATGTGGAAAAGGATTTTTATATAAGTCTTCATTTTGTACACATAAACGAACCCACACAGGTGAGAAAACCTATGTATGTGAGCAATGTGGGAAAGCATTCACTATGCTACGTTATTGTAAAGCACATGAAAGAACTCACACAGGGGAGAAAAACTATTCATGTAAGCATTGTGGGAAACCATTCATCTCACTGAGATACTGTAAAACACATGAAAGAACTCACACAGGGGAGAAACCCTATTCATGTAAGCATTGTGGGAAAGCATTCACCTCACAAGAATACTGTAAAACACATGAAAAAACTCACACAGGGGAGAAACCCTATTCATGTAAGCATTGTGGAAAGCGTTCACCTCACTGAAATACTGTAAAACACATGAAAAAACTCACTCAGGGGAGAAACCCTATTCATGTAAGCATTGTGGGAAACCATTCATCTCATTGATATACTGTAAAACACATGAAAGAACTCACACAGGGGAGAAACCCTATTCATGTAAGTTGTGGGAAAGCATTCACCTCACTGGGTTACTGTAAAACACATGAAAGAACTCACACAGGGGAGAAACACTATTCATGCAAGCATTGTGGGAAAGCATTCACCTCACTGAGATACTGTAGAATACATGAAAGGTGTCACACTGGGGAGAAACCATACCTATGTAAGAAATGTGGAAAAGCATTCACTAGAGAGAAATGTTGTAAGACAAATGAAAGAATTCACACTGGCTTTAGATAAGCAGTGTGGGAAAGTTTTTACCTAACTTCAAAATTCATGAAAGAATTCATACGGGGGAGAAAGGCAGTGTGGGGAAAGATTCACTACGCAATATTGTCAAATAGATGAAATAGCTTGTGCTGAGGACAAACCTTATGTGTTTAGGCAATGGAGGGATTTGCTACACAGATGTTACCAAAGAATTGAAGGAACTCACACTGAGTGGAGCCCTTTTGTGTTCAGTATGGGAAGGGGTTCTCTACACACAAATATTGTCAAAGACATGAACTCACACAATCCTGTGCAAGTAAACTGGAAAAATACTTGATAGTCCTCATGCATAGATTTCACTGATCTGGAACGCTATGAATATGAACAGTGTAGGAAAAATATTCAATACACACCTTATATCAGTTATGTGAGAGAAGTCACACTGGGAAAACCCCTGTATACTTAAGCCTGTTTTGAAAATCCTGGGAAGCTTTTTCATGTAGTAAAGACTTGTGTAATTTTAATGAAAAGTTTGATATCATTATTCCCTCCTACATTTTCCAGAAAATACACTCACAGAGATATCCTAGAGTGTATTCCTTCTGAGTTCCTTAGTAAATCACTTGTAAATATCTGAATTATGTATCTGTAGTCTGTAGTATAAAAATATTGACATACTATATTTTCGTGGAATCAATTGTCTTTAATATATGAATTGAAATGTATTTCTTCAAATTAGGGCTACTATTTATGTAGTTTTAATTTTGTTTTCACAATGGGGAGGTATAGGCTACTAAAAATCCATTTTTATTGTTTTTTAATTGATGGGATTTCCCCCTACCTTTAATTTTAATTTTTCTAGTGTACAGGCTTTGTATTGTTTGAAAAAAGATATTGAATTGAGAATTAAATCTTTGAACTCCTTGTTTTAATTTTTTAATTGTTCCTCACAGAATTTCATGGCCTATTCATAGATTGACCTTACCATCTTCATTAGTTTATCCAGAGATGTTTCGAGCAATGAGCCATCACCTATATGTATTTGCCACTGTCAAAAATATTCTAACTTTTCTATATGAAGTCACAGTTGGGGATATAGCTCAGTGGAATAAGCACCTGCCTGGCAAGTGCAATGTCCTGAGTTAGATCCCCGATACCACAAAAAACAAAAACAAACAAACAAAAAAAACCCTACATGATGTCGCTAAATATCTTATATTTCGTAATTGGTGATAGGACAATCAAATGGATCCACAGTGTATATTAGTTAAAATAGTTCACAGAAAGGACTGTCAGTATTTCCCACAGTACTCAGAAAGACTATGATGTATTTAGATCTCCTCAAACTAAAGACCCAAATCCAGAAACCCCCTTTAAAGCCAATAAAGTACTTCATCTTTGCAATTCTATTTCTCTTGAGCCATTTCCAGCATCAAAATCTGTATCAGTGCTTACTAGTGAAACAGATTTAGTGCAAAATACTCAAATATATTAAAAGTTTGACATACGGCAATGCACCCAACGAGATATTTTAAGAGCGTAAAAGTCTGTCCATGAGCTGGGGATCTGACCATTCATTTGGAGCCCACTGTAGGGTGCAGTGTAAGCCTGTACGAGGAGGCAAAAGCTGTGCTGCAAAGTCAGATGGTCTGTGCTGAAGAACCTGTGCTGGAAGCCAAGAGCCAATGCCAAAGGTGAAGGTGTGCACTGGAGCTGCACCACAGAAAAAGAAGCAAGACTTCCATCTTTGTTTCTCTCTTACACCATTCTGACAACAATCCTCTTTAGTGAGGTTTTCTACACCCAGAAGCACGCTTTTCCAATTTAGGTGGGCCTTTCTTACTCAAGTTGACATAATCAATTAAATACCTCTAGTTATAAGTCTTTGCAAAAAGTAAAAATCATGGTATGATTTATCAGGAAGAACGCGCCAAAGGAATTTTGTCAACAGTGTCCCTGTTTGGGGGCGAATGATTGTATTGGATATCCTCAGGCAAATGTCTTTATTGTGTTCTCTGATGCTGGCAACGCCATTGCCTTTGGTAGTAATTATTGCTTTTACCTAATACAGTGAAATAATGGCATGAAGGAAAAGAAATAGTCTCGTATAAAGATGAAATTTACTAATTTATGATTCAGGTTTTGTTGTTTTACCAGTTTTAGAGACAAATCTATACCTTTTTCATTATCTATTAGGAGCTGTCTGACGTTTAGGGTATGTGACAATCATTTTAAAACACAGACTCACGCACACTATGAACGTGTGACCAAGTTGATCTCTTTGATTGGTATTTTGCCTATTTTACAGTTAAAATTTTTCAAAATGATTTGTACTGTGTTCTTGATTACAAAGGCTGCTCAGTTTCTGAGGTGGTTACATTGCTGCAACCTATGGTAAAAGGAAAATACAAGTGAGCAATAAATGAAATACCCATAATGCAGTGAACATCATATAGCTTGCTGTAACTTTAATCATGCTTAGACACATAGATTAGTCACCAGTTGGGTAGTATCTAAAATTATGTCCACTTCACATCTGAAATATCTGAACTAATTCATAGAAGGTAATACATGGAAGAATGAAATGTCAAATGTTATGCCATAGAACATGTAGCTAAATGCCCTGCAGCTCATTTCTGCTTTTTACCATCACCAGGAAGTTACTCACTATGCACTGCTATCAGTATTCCAGCCAGCGCTGGAATGTTCAATTTTGTCCTGAGCACATTCACTTTCCATCATCCTGCCTGCCTTTCGAGGGTAGATTTTGTTTGTATTGGAGTGCCTAAGCATATAGAAGTAAAACTTAGACGTAAGTTTAAAATGAGAAACAAAATCACTTTAGTGAAAAGGGAACTTAGATGAGAGAGAGAGAGAGAGAGCTCCCCTGGAATAAGGTAGAAACCCTGGAGCTAACCTTGAGGTTCCTTTTTTCTAACTTCTGTTATTATAAGAGAACAAAAGTCTAGCCACTTTGAAATTTGTTACAATTTGATAGTAGCCACTTTAGGCTCTTAGACTTCAGGATTTGCTCACTGGACCTCTCTATTGCCCAGGAGCAAATCCTTGAGTATCCTCCTTTGCCCATTCTTTGTCCAGCCAAGGTGCCAACACTAAATATCTGAAAAAATGTTCAATATATAAAATCTTTATGAATCAATTACATATCAAATAGATGTTTTGAATAAGCAGATAATGAGGTGTGGCTCTAACTAGAAAGCAGTTATTCCCTGTGAAGAGTCACAAGATTTCTGTGAGATACCTCGGCCTTAGCTCAGGTTCTTCACACATTCTTTACAGTAGCTCTGGAATTGGAGGAACCGCACTATGTGCTCCATGCAGGAAGGGTTCTGGGGCTGATACTCAGAGACCTGGCTTCAGTGGCCAGGATGCTGGAGAGAAACTTTCACATTTCTTGGGGAAGTGGATCTCAGCCTTTAGTTATGGTGCTGGTAGCAAATACTATGCTGACTCGATAAAGGGCTTGTTGACCATTCCTAAGGCCAGTGCCAAGAACTGTCTAAAACTTGAGGACATGGCTGTGTGTTAGGGTGTGAGAGTCACAGTGACGTGGCATCAGTGTGAGCCTACACACAGCCCTCCCGGCAGGAGTGCTCATGTCCATCAGTGTGCACAGAAGACACTTGGAGCTGAGACTGTAACTCAAAGAGCAGGTACAGATGTACATTAAGGATGGATTTCCTGTCAATATCTGGGACTTTTCTCCACATAATAGCTACAGAGGATCTAAATTCATAAATTTGTTCTTAGGGCTGCTGTTGGAACAAGTACTGTTTTTAGAATCTTACCTTGAACTCACTGTAGCCCTGGTCAGGGTTGAGTTAAAGTGATCCTCCTGCTTCTTCTCTCCTGACTGTTTGGATTGCAGGTGGTCAAACCCAGTTCTGATTGATTTTCCAGAAACATCAGTTTTTGAAAAGGGAAGAAAATTGAATTCAAGTTTTTAAAATCTCTATTAAACTTTTTTATTTTAAAGATAAAACACTAACAAAACAACAGTGAAGAGAAAAACAAAAACAACAAAAGAGATATATGACTTCAAAACAAAATGATAGGCATTAACAATGGTTGCTACATTACCTACTGTTATCTTCAGTGAAGTTACTCAGTCCACCAGATGTAAGAAAGCAAAATCTATCAATCAAAGACAATGCAAGTAACTAAAATTGGAACTGGTACAGAGCTTCACCATACAAATGGTAGGAATTCAACAATGGTTCTTACAGTGCATATTGTTGTCTTCAAGTAATTTCTTCTCAGTACCAGATACAAGCTTGTAAAATTGGTCTAGAAAAAAGGAAATTGTAAACATTAACTTTCAATAAACCACAGACATCAGCAATACACCTATCCCAGTAATCCTTGTACATACATATAAATTTTGTTTATCATTTTAAAGAGAAAAGAAAAAGCCAAAATAACAGAAACAAATACATAAATAAAACAGCATAGAAAGCGATAAAAATGATGCAGAATTTCTAAACACGGTGATAGGATATTAACAATGGTTGTTACGTTACATAATGTTGTCTTCAAAGTGATTGCTCACATAACCAGATATAGACATATAAGGATTGATGAAACAATTACAAATGAACTGTTCTTTCATTAAATGAACAGATATTAGTAGTACAATTATCCTAGTTATGCTATGTGTGTGTGTGTACCTATCCATCTATATACGTGCATATTTTTTCTCTTTCATTATCCTCTCCTTCACCCCAGTTGGTCCTTCCTATTTGAGCAGTTTCTTTCCCTTTCACAATATCTATTGTACCCTTCAGATTTTATTTACTCTTTCAGGTTCTTATAGTAGGGAGGAAATATGATGTTTACACATGTGGGTCTGATTTGTTTCACTTAGGAGTATGGTCTCTTGTTGCATCCATTTACCTACGAAAGCCTCAAGTTTATCTCTCTTTATAGTGAGTAATACTCGATTGGATTATTGTGTATTGAAGAAGCGAAGTTGAATTTAGAGTTCAAATCATTGATTATGACACACAGAAGTGTCATCTCTGCAGTGGAGCATTTAAACAGATCACCTCTTTTTCTTCCCCAAATGCCTAGGAGTATCTTTGCCAGTGAAACACAGCACACACATTACTTCATCCAGGTTGTCTCCTATCCAGAACAGATGAGTCACAGACCACAGGATGTCTTAGACCAGGAGGCATCCTGGGCTTCATGTGACAAGAGCAAAGTGACAGCATAAGAGGATCTCAGTGGACACGGGGACCACCTTGTGGGGTAGGGGACAGAGAGAGCAGGGAGGAGCTGTGCTGACATCAGCAATGAGCACACAAGGACCAGAGCCTGAAAGGATGAGGAGAACTGCGCTGGGCCTCTGGAAGGGAAAGGGGCTTTGCAGGAGAAGGTTCTGATCTCATGGAGATGGGATCTCACTTCAACAAACCTCCAGCACTTCGTTAAAACGCATGTTCTGTTGTCTGAGTAAAACACATCTTAAGTATAAGAGACTTGGTCTCCTGAGACACAGAAAGTATAAGAGCAACTTGTTCTCCCTCTTTTCTTTCATGTCAAAGAATCCTAATATGTGAATTGTTATTCAAATGTTAGATTCAAATTCCCCTCTGGGGCATGGGAGCTGACAGTCCTCTGCTGAGACTGGCCTGGAGAAGGCAGAGCTCGGGTCTAGAAAACGAGGCTGCCGGGGATTTTCCTGTGCCTGGTGACAGTTCCCAAGGTGAGAATAAGCATGGATGGACCGAGGAGGAGAAATAAAAGCAGGTGACTGCTATGAACCAACCACACTTGCCCACAGGTGTAATATCCCAGGTGCAACTACAGCAGTCCGGACCTGGCCTGGTGAAGCCATTATAGACTCTGTCTCTCACCTGCTCAGTCTCTGGATTCTCCATCACAACCAGCAGTTACTGGTGTTATTGGATTCGCCAGACCTCAGGGAAGAGGCTTGAGTGGATGGGAGAAATAAGTTACGATGCTGTCAGATAGTGCAATCTGTCTCTCACAGAGCTCTCTCAAGCCACATTTAAATCTATAGAGATAGCCAGGCATGGTGGCGCACACCTGTAATCCCAGCACTAGGGAGGCTGAGGCAGAAGGATCATTGCAAGTTTGAGACCAACCTGGGCTACAACGTGAGCTCAAGGCCAGCCTGAACTGCATAGCGAGATCCTGTCTCAAAATAGACAAATCAATCAAACGATCAACCAATCTACCTATAGAGACATAGCCAAGAATTAGATTTTCCTACTACTGAAGTCTGTGTCCACTGAGCACACAACCTTATGTTACTTTGTGAGTGAGACACAGTGAGGGTCCTCTGTGAACCCAAGCACAAAGCTCCTTGCAGGAATGCTCACGACCACCAGGGGGCGCTCCGGATACATGGAGCACCAGGGATCAACTTTAGAGCAGTTGAGAAAAATTGAGTTTGCTCTTGTCTTGATCGTCATTTTTCCCAGGACACTGGGGTATCAAAGTTTGGGGTTCTCACCTGTCTCATCCTACACTACTGTGTGTTTATGGAGGTAGCCATTTTGATTTTTAAACACCCTGTTCATCAAAAGATTCATTTGTTTCAGCAAATCTTTGTTTACAACCCAGGTGCCTACACATGTAACACATTGTGTGTTCTAGAAATACTTAATGGTATGGACCCCCTGTTCAGTGCACATCTGTTATCCACCAACAGCCACAGCTCCATGTTATTCAGCCCTGGGCCACGCAAATTCCTTTTACTCAGAATGTTTGGGTATCATTTTCTCTGTTGATATGTTTTATCCACACACTGCTATAGGATCTTTACCTTCCCCTGAGAAACTGACAGGACACAGCACTGTCACTGAAGCAGTTCGCCTGCTGACTCGGGAGCATCTTCCCTGCCATCCCCAAACTCTGCCTCCTGCCTTCCTCCCTGAGTCCTACGCCTCAGCCTGCTTTTCACCAGTGAGACTGTGGAGCCTGGTCCACTCCTGGCCACACTGCCCTGTGGTCAGTCAACACTGGGTAAAAATCATCCACACACTCCATCCATCTGCACGTACATAGGGGCGGACTACTGCTATTTCATGCTTATTCAAAGTGGAAGACTTAAATCAATCATCTATGTCCAACTATGATTTAATCAAAGAAAATACAAGAAAGCATTTCAAGAACAATGGAGAGGATTTTTTTTTTTTAAACGAAAGAAGGAAACATCCGTTCCCTTTTTTTTTTTTTTTTTTTTTCCGGGACCTGGGATCGAACTCAGGGCCTTAGTGCTTAGCGGCAAGCACTTACCCCACTGAGCTGTACCTCCAGCCCAATGGAGAGGATTTGCTTGAATTTGTGAACTCAGAAACAATGTGAAACTTCAGATGCTGTTTTGGGCCAGTGCAAGGATTGACCTCATGCAGACAAGATCTAGGAGCCCAGAGGGGGCAGTGGGGTCAAAGTCTCCTCCTGATGACAGTATGGGTCCAGACTTGCACACTGAGGTCTGGTTATCATTGGTGACCAGGGCTATTCCTGTGCTGGTGACACAGGGCTGGGTGTTGTGCAGTCAGCAGGAGCAGCATCTTTTCCATCGCACTAGAAAAGTACTTGAGGCCATATGTGTGTCATGGTGAGGATCTCAATTGATCTTAGCCAAAAGGCCGAGAAGCGATCATGGTGAGGATCTCCTTACCAGGTGCCTGTCTGGGGAGAGCTGCAGGAGTCAGGACCAGGGTAGGACATATATGTTTTAATACTTTCTCATTTTTCCATTTACCCTTAGAGTATGAATTTGTGAATACTGCTTCTTTCTCTATTTTGACCATGGAAATGATCATATCAGTATTTCACAAATTATATATTTACATCAAAATGTATCTCATGCATCCATAGTTAAAATTATTATGTATAAAATATATAATTATGATGGGAAAATTAAGTCAGACATAGATAATAAACCAAGATGTGTCACAATGTTGGATATATGCTTAAAAGAATCCTGGTTGTCTATTTATTATTAAAAAGTGTCATGCAGAATAATCCCATCATGTTCTCTCATTCAAGGAAGAGGTTCAGCAAACCTCACGAAGCAAGGCATCTCTCTCTTGGGGTTTTCCAGGTGGCCGTCAGTACTGTGGCAAGATTGATAGGTGCCAGTATATGAGATGCCCTTTTCACATAGACATGCATACCTCATAGATCTGTTGTGCTTCTCACTCTGTATGCACTTGTTCAAAAGATAGTCAATGACCAAAAGCATTAAGTACATACATATATTATTTACTTACTTATTTATTTAGTCTTTGAGACAGGGTCTCACTCTGCAGTTCAGGCTGGACTTGAGCCCACTTTGTAGCCCAGGCTGGCCTCGAACTTCCAATGATCCTTCTGCCTCAGTCTCCCGAGTGCTGGGATTAGAGGTATGTGCCACATGCCAGGCCCATACATATATTACTGAGAAAACTAATGTGTTTGTCACCACACAAAATCATAGTGAGAAATCATATTCTCATTCATATTTTGTTTTTTTTCTTAAATTTTATTTTAAAGACAAAAGAATGGAGACATATGAACCAGAAAAGCCATAAACAACACAGAAAATACAAAGTTATACAGAATATAGTAGGGAATTAGCACTGGATCTTGTATTACATAGTTATTTTCACATTAGTTAACACAAAAACATTAAAGGAAATATCAAATTATAGAGAAGATAGTAGGGAATTTGCACTGGATGCTGTATAATATAAAGTTATCTTCACTTCTGTTAATACAAAAACGATTGAGGAAATACAGAATTATAGAGAAGATAGAAGGGAATTAGCTCTGGATGCTGCCCTACATAATGTTACCTTCACCTTCGTTACTCAGTTACACAGATGATGGCCCATTTGATCATTCAATTTTTCTCCTCCCTCATCTCCATTGCCCTACCACTCAATCAGTCATCTTCCCTGTGATAATGTGTACTCCTGGGTTTATCTGTATCTTTGGACTCTCGCCTTGGGAAGAGATATAGCTGCCTCAGACTATACTATAACATGGGTGTATACAAACTGCCATGGTTGGAGGTGGGAAAGCACCTATGCTCACAGCGGACTGCCCGGCTCTACCCTGTTGTCATGCTATGGGTGGGGGCGGGTCCAGTCCATGAGGTGCACTGAGCGGGGCCCTCAGCAGAGCAGCCACCGGGCCCACTGCGGAGCAGCAGCGGAGCAGCCGTGGGGCCCTCAGTGGAGCAGCTGTGGGGCGCGCACCCCCATCAGGGCGCCCTCTGTGACCCTTTTGGCTTTGTCCTGTTGCCCTGATGCCAGAGGCCCTTTCTTCTCCTCCCACCTCCTACTGATCTCCAGTATTACCATTCCCCACCCCTTACAGCTGGATAGTGGGTCTCCGAAGCTGAAGCTGCGAATGCTGAAATGAGGGCGTGGGCCAAGGGTGGGCCCAGAGCAGGAACCTCCTCCCTCTCCATCTCATCTCCCTCCAACTGCACCATGGCAGATCCACGATCCCCCCCTCCAGAGGAGGTTTTGCTTAGTCTTTCCGAGGGTTTCAGTTCCCATTTCAGATCCTTCTCGCGTTCAGGATATCTATCTCTTTCCTTTCTGTCCTTCACATGTTGCTATATTCCTATGTCTGAGTGGCATTCCTCCGGGAGGTTCTCTCTCTGCTGCCTACCCGGTCGCCATGGGTTCATACAAGGTTCATATATGCAAGCAGTATGGAGACACTCTTGTTGCTCGTGTTAGTAGTTTGGGGTGAGTCCTGAAGCCTGTGGACTCCTCCCATTGCTGTCAGGAAGAGGTGATGATTGCTCAGGCCGCCGAGGCTCAAGGTGCTCACAGAGGGCATTCAGGGTGAGAGCCGAAGCCCAGTAACTCAGTTCATGCTTCCTGCTTGATGTTGGAGTGAGAAAGGCGTGGGGCCGTGTGATCCACCTCCATCTGCAGCTCTCTTGCTGTTGTGCTCCAGTTCCCGTCTGTTCCTTGGCTGGATCCCTGGGAGTTGCTGTGGCTCTGATGTCGCTGCCGATGCACCCCACTGTTCCCCACCGGCAGCCGTCCACACAGTGGAGAGGCAGGAGGCCAGAGCCTCGAGGCAGGCATAGAGCTGGGTGTGGTGGGATGTGTACTGGCTGCTCTGGCTCCACCTTGCCTTCGGGTGCTGATTAGGAAGGTTGCTGCAGGGTGGGGACTCCGCTTTAGTGGCTGTTGCAACCTCTCATCCTCACACTGAATTTGACAACAGTTCCCAACCGCCATTGCCTCTTTTCCTGGCTGCGCCCTCTCCTCTCCAGACCTGGACCAGCTCCTGGAACTCCGCTCTCCCCTGGCCAAGTCGGGAGGCTTCCATGAGCGTGGGTCCCCGAAGCCAAAGCTGCAATTGCTGGAACTAGGGCTTGGGCCAAGAGTGTGTTTGAAGCAGTGGCTTCCTCTTTCTCCGTCTCTTCTCCCTCCGACTGTGCCACGGCAGCCCTCCGATCCTTTCCTCCAGGAGAGGTTTTGCTTGGTCTTTCCTAGGGCTTCAGTTCCCATTTCAGATCCTTCTTGGGTTCAGGGTACACACCTCTCTCCTTTCTGTCTTCATATTGCT
>PVLD010027021.1:0-21347 GCA_004027595.1 Dinomys branickii
AATTCCCTACTATCTTATCTATAATTTGGTATTTCCTTTAATGTTTTTGTGTTAACTAATGTGAAGATAACTATGTAATACAACATCCAGTTCTAATTCCCTACTATATTCTGTATAACTTTGTATTTCCTGTATTGTTTATGGCTTTTCTGGTTCATATGTCTCCATTCTTTTGTCTTTAAAATAAAATTAAAAAAAAAAAAAAAAGAGATGGTCCATGACAGAAGTGCTCCATGCAACAGCTAAAGAACTTCTCACAAAACCTCCTACTCTTGGTCACTTGAACTGAAACTATGGGAGTATGAAACTACTGTTCTGAGAGACATTATCTAACTGTTTAACTATTATTTCTTCTTGCACATCATAATCATCTATCTATAGAGGGCCCAGCAAGTTTGTATGTGATAACACCTTCTATGTAAATGTAAAAGACTAGGAAAAAAGGAACGAGATGTGGGCAAAAATATTCTGGAGTCTGACAAAGGTTTTGTTGAAAGACAAATAGCGGCCTGTCACCAAATACATGAACAAAAGCAGAGAGAAAGAAGACAAAAATTGACTAGAAATTTATTTTATGTCATTTATTTTCTTGCAGTCCTTGAGACTGAATTCAGGGCCTTTGCACTGTTATATTCCCAGCCCTTTTAATTTTTTTTTCCTCGAGACAGGATTGCACAAAGTTGCCCAGGCAGGACTCGAATTTGCGATCCTCCCAAAGCGCTGAGATTATAGGGGTAATGCCTGGCTCTGATTAGAAATTTTAGAAATGAAAAATATAGTCATGAAAATAAGCATCAGAGTAAGTGGCATGACTTTTAGGCAAGGCACACTTGAGAAATAATTTACTACATTAGAAAATGCAAGGAGGGCTGATGTGCATCTCGGTCGGAGAGTGCATGCTTAGCATTCAGGAGGCCCTGTATTCAATTCTAGCACCAGGGAGAACAGAAGAACAGGAGAACTGGGCATGGGGTGTGCACCTGCAGCTCCAGCAGTCAGGAGTTCGGGGCCAGTCTGGGCAACATGACAATCCACCGTGAAAAATGTAGAGAAGTAGTTCCTTTTTTAGTGTGTGTGTGGGGGGCTACTGGGAATTGGACCCAGGGTTTTGCACTCAGCCACTCCGTTACATCCCACACCCTTTTTATTTTTATTTTGAGACAAGGTCTTGCTAAACTGCCCAGGTAGCACTCAAACTTACAATCCTCCTGTCTCAGCCTTCCAGAATGCTGAGATAACAGGTGTGTCCCACCAATGCAGTTGAGAAGTAGCATGTGAAGACAGAAGTTCTCACAGTTTATCATAATTAAAATCGGATGCGGGTCTGAGCCAGAAAGTGAGCTGAACCCTGAGGAAGGTGGTAACTGTCAGACACAGCACAGGGAACTGGTGCTGTGCGAAGTAAAAGCTATTGAAAGTAAGGACAAACTACCACCAAAGATAACTTGACAGCAACTGTTTATGCACAACAACAGATGTCACAATTAAATGGTATCACAAAAAGGACTGAGAGAAAATAACTGCTAATCCAGAATTTTGTACGGAGCCACTCTGTCATTCACAGCAAGTGTGTTCAGACTTCCAGCTTGTCTGAGGCACACTGAGCGGTGAGGACTGGTCTTGAGTTGCACATAAAATACATAATACAGCTTATGTGCATAAGCAACAACTTCCTTTTAAATACGGTAATTATTATATTATTAAAAAAAGAGGGCAAGTGGCCTGCCCACTGCAAGTTGGACATGCCTCATCGAGAGTTTATAATCAACAGACCCTAATTTAAAGAAAATCTTAAGAGTTACTACAGGGAGAAAAGTAGGCTAGATGGAATAGGCAGATATAGGAAAAATAGTGTGCAGAGCCGGGGATACAGCTCAGTGGCGCAAGCCCCTGCCTGGCAAGCACGAGGTGGTTAGTTCAATTCCTGGTACCAAAGAAAGAAAAATAGCGGGCAAAAAATTGATAAAAATAAGTCCGCATATTTAATTAACTATTGATTATAAAAAAGAAAACTAAACCTGGCAAAGTAGGAGGAAAAAAACCTTAAAAAGTAGAAAGAATGAAAATACTTGTTTTCTGTGACTGTAGCGGAATACCACAGACTGGATAATTTATAAAGAATAAAAGTTTTTTCAGCTCAAAGTTTTGCAGGTTCAAAGACGAAGGGCCACATCTAATGAGGGCCTTTGGTTGGTGGGAACTTTCTGCTGAGTCCTGGGTGGTACAAGGAATCTATTGGCGAGGCAGACAAGTCTGCTTACTGGAGTCTCTCTTCCTCTTTTTAGAAAGACCCTATTTTTAAAATTTATTTATTTATTTATTTATTTTCTTGTCTTTTTGAGACAGGGTATCACTGTGCAGTCCAGGCTGGTCTCGAACTCGCAATGATCCTCTTGCCTCAGTCTCTGAGTGCTGGGAGTACAGGCGTGCACCACCACGCCCAGCTTAGAAAGACACTACCATCCTGGGGTACCACCCTTATGATCTCAACTAATACCAATTACCTCCCAGAAGCCTCATCTCCAAATACTATGAACATATGTACTTGGGGATTAAGATTCCAAGGCATGAAATCTGGGGGACACATTCAAACCACAGCAGCAACTGATAGAGGAAATTACTAAACTAAAAAACAGATCAGTGGGATCAAAGGTAAAGACATTACTTGAGAAGATTAAAAATATAAAAAAATCTAGTAAACCTATTAATTATAAAATGTTAGAAAAAGGCAGTAAACAAAATAAAAAGATGAGGCCAAGCTCTAAAAATGTAGAGATTACTGGACTAAACAAGACCCAGTTCACTGTTGTGACAGAAAGCCATTTCAGGCACCCACACAGCTAAGCTGAAGGCAAACAGACGGAAAGACAACGTGCAAACAGAAGCCCAAGGTGGGAGCTGCCATCTTGATCTTTTCTGCCCGTCTCTTCTCCATCTGAAGACGCTGAGTTTGTCCTGTCTGGAGGATGTAACCCATCTTAGGAAATATCAGGCCCTTCATGAGATACCTGTGAGAAATATATTTCTTTTCCATTATATTTGTAGTGTTGGGGACCCTTGCATATGCTAGGCAAGTACTCACTCAAGCACTAAGCTACACGCCCAGGTAAATTTTTGTTCTTCATAAACTACCCTGAGCTGGGTGTGGTGGCCCACGTCTGGGGAGGCTGAGGCAGGATTGTGGTGAGTTTGAGACCAGTCTGGGCTACAAAGTGAGCTCAAGGGCAGTCTGAATTGCATAGCAAGACTCTTGTCTCAGAAAGAAAACAAACAAGAAACTACCTGGCCTACAGCATTTTACTACAGCAGCATAAAAGGTCCAAGAGAGTACAGGTATCTTATGGCCCATAAATTTCACCTCCAGGATATTAGTCAACTTTCCAATGCTGTTACCTTGGGAAATCAACCTGAAGGACGTAATATTTATTTGGCTCAATTCAGTCCATGGTAAACTGGCTCCATTTTTATTATTTTTAAAATTTTTTCTCATCTTTTTGAGACAGGGTCTCTCTGTGCAGTTCAGGCTGGCCTTGAGCTCACTGTGTAGCCCAGGCTGGCCTCGAGCCCACCCTAGACAAATTAGTGATTTAATGAGACCCCATCTTGTTTTTTTTTAAGAGCTAGAGCTATAACCTAGTGTAAATGCCCTGGGTTCAATCTCCCATATGGGAAAAACAAGCACAAAATCCATGTAGCAGGGGAGGAGAGCACACAGAGCCGAAACTGTACCCACAATTTCTTTTCCTCTGAAAAAAGAAAATTGAAACAAGAGTTGCTTTGCTAAAGCTGGGTGGTGTGGAGGGCTGTCCATTCTATCATGCCGCAACGCAGCTGGTATAAAATACTTCGTAATCAAAATAATCAAATAGGGGCTGGAGGTACAGCTCAGTGGGCTAACTGCTTGCCGCTGAGCACTAGGGCCCTGAGTTTGATCCCCGGTCCCGGAAAAAAAAAAAAAAAAACAAAATAATCAAATAAAAAGACTATCAAAGATTTTTTTCTATTCTATTTTTTTCTATTTTGAAAGAATTTACAATTATATGAAATTGAGAACAGCGCTAGGGCCTTACTATACTATTTTAGGGCCTGGGAATCAGTGCAAAAAAAGAGGCAGCAGTTTTTTGGCTTTTTTGAGACAGGGTCTCACTGTATCGCTCAGGCTGACCTTGAGCTCACTATGTAGCCTAGGATGGCCTTCAACTCAGAGATCCCCACTAAGCTTCCTGAGAGCTGGGGTGACAGGCGCTTGCCACCATACCCAGCTGGTAGCAGTTTGGATGGTTAACTCTGCCAACTTGACTAGACTCAGACAACTAGACCGTGGATCAATCCACTGGTGCTGAGCTGAAAGGTATGAAGAGGCGGGGCTCTGTGAGAGGCTGGCATTGGGAACGCCCCTGATGGGTTCCTCTGGCACCGCCCCCCTCGGGCTGCCGGGGAACGAGTACCTTGGTCCCTCACGCCCTGGTGCTGCGACGTGTTTGCCTTGGAGCCAGCCCGCTGTGGACTATATCCCTCAATCCGCGAACAAAAGGACACCCTTCCTCCATGAAGCTGAGCCGGGGATTTGGCTCAACAGCAGTGAAAGTTGACTAACTCAGTTCATTTTATTTTTGGGGTGAATTAAGTTCATGGGACACTTTTGGGTGCCTACTCAGAAATACTGAGTTTCTACTTAAAGATCTTACAATCTAGATGGTAAAATAATGTTCCTTTTAATTTCTAAAAATGGTAGGCAGATGCTTATGGTCCAGGAGTGACTTCTTTACATGGCCCTATTTTTCCTTGTATTTTTTCTTTTTAAGGAAGTATCTGCATTACACTGTGGTGTTACTTTTCACTGTGAAATTACCATTAGCATCGGTACATGCAATACAGAAGGAAGACATTCATAATCGCTAATTCTTACACTGAACTATCTTTTCGTGGGGAAGACAGGTGTGTATTTTAGTGACATTTATTAAGTACTGGTACCAATTAAGAATAAAACAAGGAAATTCTGCAACATTCCATGTGAAATGAACTTTTACCAACTCTAGCTTTAAAACCTCTTTTCACATCCATTTGAACTTGTATTTTGGTATGAATACACATTAAATATTTATCATTTTTTTTTTCTGAGACAGGGTCTTGGTTATATGTTGTCGCTATGTGTTGCATGTTGCCTTGAACTTGCTTATGTAGCCCAGGCTGGCCATGAATTCAGTGATTCTACTGTCTCAGCCTCCCGTGTGCTGGGATTACAGATGTGCGTCACCATGCCTGGCATATGCTTTTAGGCACTGACATAAAACAGCCACATAGTTTTTCTTTCCCCAAGGTATAAATGCCACAAACCAGTTATAAAATCAGATTGGAGATGGGTGTGGGGGGCCATGCCTGCTATCCCAGCTCTGCACAGCTTGGGCAGGAGGCTCTGAAGTCCTTGTTGCTAAAAGAATTTTTTAAAAAGATCTCAAGATGTATCTAGTGTGATGGTTCTGGGTTCACCCCTGAGCCACAAACACAACACAACCCGGATTGCCGCCAGGTCACACAAACTGTAATTAGTTTTAAAGTTTTATTGAAATTCAGGTTTAGAATTTAACAATTTAATACAATATTATTTTGAATATTTTCTAGTCAGTATTTTCACTCGCTTTACATGATTCCTGGGTGTAAGTTTTAAGAACTGACACTCTATTTTACATGAGTTGGCAATTATAAATTCATTAAAATCTTGGATACTTCTCCAGTTGTTCTTATCCCAATGCTAAAAGTTTAAAAAGTCAGTTCGAATATTGAAAATATAAGATGTTAGCACTGAGGAAACCACAATGTAGAAAACTGCACAACCTTAACTGTGAACTCTTGTTAATGTTTATTGCAGTACTGCGATATAAATTAGCACAACCATATGAACTCATTAAAATGGTCAAATATTTCCAACTGAAGCATCCTTGAAGTTATAAAAATCTGTTGTAAGTTGACCTATACTGACTAAATTAAAAAATAATAGTGGCACTTTAGAGAAGATGTTTATTCTGTTGCATATCTTCAGTACCTAAGGGAAACAGCCTGATCAACAGATTACTGGGAAGTGTAAAAATCCCAGCTTTAAGGAGTGAGGCGTTTGGGGTCCCGAGGGAACATGGAGGTCTGACGCACATTATGCAATCCCAAAAACAGCATAGTCACTCGTTCCAATCCTGGAAAAACAAAAATGGTCATTAATTCCTTTTCTGAAAAACTCTCATCAGTGTCTTAGAACTTCTAATATGCTATTGTTCAATAAAATACTTTTCCTGTATTTGTCTAAGAGATGTTGTTATGAGTGGGAAGACTATCTGAAATCTTTATAAGTGGCATGACATCTGAAATGTGAACTATAACAACCTATAGAAACTAACAGAATCTGGTTCTTTTTTTTTTTTTTTTTTTTTTCCTTTTTGAGACTGCAGTTCAGGCTGGCCTTGAGCTCACTTTGTAGCCCAGGCTGGCCTCAAACTTGCAACAATCCTCCTGCTTCATCCTCCCAAATGCTGGGATTACAGGCCTGTGCCACCACTATAAATTTAAGAAGAATGAAGATATCTTCGTGTTATGGCTGATACATTGTGTCAACCTGGGGAGTCTGGAGGTTTGGCTAAGAGACTCAGCAGTTCTGCATCCTGGGGTGAAAAGGACATGTCCTTACCCTCCTGGGAAGTTGCTCATTGTGCCAATTTGAGAAGTTTAGGTTAACTGTGTGACTGAGCAGGGGGCCAGGGTCCTTACTTTGTATTCATCCTGGGCCTGTGCAAGAGGAGGGCGTGGAGATCATGTTATCTCAGTGGTACATGGCCCCTGGGCGGGGACAGCCTGATTTCCATATAAGGGAGAGGAAGAGGCTTGCTCTTCCCTGCCACTCCTCCTTCTTGCTCTCGTTGCTTTGCTGTTCCACTGCCATGAATGTTTGCCCTCTGCCATGTGCCACTCTGCCTTGCAGCCAGCCAAATATAGATTGAAACCTCCACGAACTGTAAACTAAACAAACCTTTCCTTCCTTCATTTTGGGCACTGGGTATTTTGTGTTAGCATGGAGAGAAAAGTAACCAAGACACTGATACAGAAAACGTTACAAAATGTACTTTATACAAACACAAGGTATCAAATGGTTTATACCATATGTTATATATTTATGTTAAAAATATTTTCTGGAAATTGTCTTATGTATATGCAAGCACCATATTTGCAAAGGTAAGCTAAAAGCCAAAAACCAGGGTTTCCTGTGGGAAAGTAAATACAAACTGTTTAGTGTCTTTTTTCTTTTTTAAATTTTGAGATGAGATTTCATTACTATGTACAGCCTCGGTTAGCCTCAAACTTGCGATCCTCCTGCCTCAGCCTCCCTAGTAGCTGGGATTAAAAATATGTGCAATGCTTTTTTCCCCTTCAATTTTTAAAATTTCAAAATGTACATAAAAATATACCATCCTAATAATTTTTAAGTGTACAGTTCACTGGCATTAATATACTTAATGTTGTGAAACCCATTACCATCTTCCATGTAACTTTTTAAAAAATTATCCTTTTTTGGGGCATGAATGGGGAGGGAGGGAGGGACAGGTCTAAGCCAGCTGGCCTCAAACTCAAGAGCCTGCTTCAGCCTCTTGACTGCTGAGTTTACAGGAAGGGAACCTGGGAACCACACCTGGGAACCCACCACCTTTACTGGTCTTGGTTTGCTGTTTTATATATTTTTCCAGCTTTGTTGCTGAGCAGAAGTTGATCCAGTTTCATTTGTCTATTTTTGCTTTTGCTGTCCTGGCTTTTGGGGAGAATGTATACATAGATATATTTGCCCAGAGAGACGTAAGGAAGCTTCTTCCTGATGTTTGCTTCTAGCAGTTTTATGGTTTTAGGTCTAATGTATGTTTTTGGTTCTCTTTTCAAGCTGTTTTTGTGTATGAAATAAGGGTTCAATTTCATTCTTTTGTGCTTAGATTTCCAGTTTTACTAATACCATTTATTGAAGAGATTGTCTTTTCCCAACAATTGTGTGTTGAAAGTCAACTCAATGTAAGTAAACCAGATTCATTTTGGGCTCTCTAGTCTGCTCCATTGGAGTGAATCCAGAGCCTTGCTCATGCAGACAAGTGCTTTATCACACCACTGAGCTACATCCCTAATTTTTTATTTTTTAAGACACTTGAAGGCTGGCCTTGAACTTGTGATCCTCCTATCTCCTGAGTCGCTGGAATGGCAAGTGTGTGCCACTACATCAAACGTAATTACAGGTCTATTTTTTTATCAATGTCAGAGCTTTAAAAAGTAGTGTATTAGTGATAGACAACAGTAGTTTTCATTTTGGCATTTCATACATGCATATAATGTGATGTGATCAGTTTTGCCATGCTGTTTTCATTACTATAACTTTGTAGTGTATTTCAAAACCACGTGGAATGATGCCTCCATCTTTGTTATTTTGGCTCAAGGTTCCTTTGGCTATTCATTGTCTTTGTTTCTATTAAAATTTTAGAAATTTTTTTTTCCAATTTCTGTGAAAAATTTCCCTGGAATTTTTATGGGGATTGCACTGAATGTGTGGACTGTTTTGGGCAGTATAAACACACTAATTCTTGTACTCTATGAACATAGGTTATGTATCTTTCCATTTATTTATATCTCCTTTAATCAACATTTTATATTTTTCAAAAAAAAAAAAACCAAAAAAACAAAACATTTTATATTTCTCAATGTACAGATTTATCTTAAACTTTATAAAGTATTTTTGGTTAAACTTTAACCAAACTTTAAAGTATTTTAAACTTTAAAGTATTGGTTAAACTTTATTTTTGGTTAAACTTTAAAGTATTTTGGTTAAACTTTAAAGTATTTTTACCTTTTTTATTTTTTTAAAGACAGGATTTCACTTTGCAGTTCAGGCTGCCTTTGAACTCAACTTTGTAGCCCATGATGGCCTCAAACTCACTGCAATCCTCCTGCCTCAGCCTCCTGAGTGCTAGGATTACAGGTACATACCACTACACCCAGCCTATTTTTATCATTTATTCATTCACTTTTCAGTGCCAGAGATTGAACTCAGACCTTTGCACTGACCTATTTTGAAATAGGGTCTTGCTAACCTGCTAAACTGCCCAGGCTGGACTTGAACTGATCCTCTTGCCTTAGTCATCCAGGTTTGTGCCATCACACGCAGGAGTATTTCAACTGTCAGATGGCAACATAAATGGGATTGTTTTTTGTTTTCTTTCTTGGCTAGTTTGTTTTTAGTATGTAGAAATGGATACAGTTTTGCAGGTTTTATATACTGAAATTTTATTGTTTATTAGTTTAATGGTTTCTTAATCATAATGCTTTTTATTTTGTAAAACTGGAATTCTATGCCCATTAAACAAGAACTCTCCATTTACTCTTGTTCCAAATCTCTGGCAATCACCATTCTATACTCTGTTTCTGTAAGTCTGACTACTCTAAAACACCTTCTGTAATTGCAATCAGACAGTATTTTCCTTTTTGCAACTGACTGAATTCACTTGGCACAGTATATTAAAGGTTCAGACTAAAACTAGACCCAAGTCTATCACCATGCACTGAAGTCAAAATGGATCAAATATCTAAACATTAAAACAGAAACACTAAATCCACCAGAAGAGAAAGTAGGTAAAACTCTCAAAGACATAGGGGTAGGCAGAGAGCTCATGAGCAAAAACCAAACTGCACAGGAAATACTTCAAAGAGTCAACAACTGGGATCTCAACATAACGAAAAGCTTTTGCACAGCAAAAGAAATCACCAACAGGGTAAAAAGAAAACTCATGAATTGGGAAAAAAATTTTAGATGACTGTCCCTCAGACAAAGGACTTCTATTTAGAATATATAAAGAATTTAAAAAAATCATGCCCCCCAAATGCAAAGACCCAATCCAAAAATGGGCATCTGAGATGAACACACACTTCTCAGATAAAGAAATACAAATGGCAAATAAATGTATGAAAAAAATGTTCAACATCATTGATTATTTGCGATGCAAATGAAAACAACACTGAGAGTCCATCTCACCCCTAGCACTTTCCCCAGGAGCTACACGCCCAGCTCAGTAAAGGCTTTGTTTGCGGACAGGAGGTATCACCATGCTGTCCACGATGGCCTCAGATTCATCACCCCCTTGCCTCCGTCTACCAAGTAGCTGGCATTACAAGTATGTCTTGCGCTGCCCAGCTTCTTTGTTTTGGTGCTGGGCCTAAAACCACGGGCCTTATGCATAACTGTCTCTTGTTTTTCTGAGACAGGGTTCGGGCTGGCCTTGAACCCCTCCAGAGTGCTGCCATTACAGGTATGTGGCACCGCACCCGGCTCTAACTGTCTTTTAATGCCTAATGTAAAATTTTCAGAAGTCCAATTTACCTATTTTTAATTGTTTTGTCTGTGCCTTTCATGTCATATCCAAGAAATCACTGCCACATCTAATGTCATCACAATTCTGCCCTGAAAGCTTGCTTTTAAGAACTCTAGAGTTTTAGGTCTTCTCTTAGGACTTTGATACATTTTGGGTTTGTTTGTATCTCCTGTTAGTAAGGGCCCAATTTCATTCTTGTACACATGGATATATGTGTTCTCTGAACCATCTGAAGACTGTCTTTATATACCTTTTTAACGTGACATTTTTGTAAGCCTATTTACTACCTATTCATCACGCCCCTATCAACAACAAATAACAACTTCACAAAGCCATACATTCAGAATTCTTTTTAAGACTCTGATACAGCCCTTCCAAAGACGAGTTAAACACTTATTTACAACACAGAGGGAATGATTTACATATACTTCAGAAGAAATCCTAAAAGGATTTTTATTGAAGTGAAACATTACACTTCAATAAACAAATTAGAGCTAACTTTGAGGCACAATTTTAATCTGGGCTAATCCAAGTGTACTAACGGGTGGAGAGAGAACACAGGACACTCAACTATTACAAATTTGGTTTCTACACTCAAATGCTAAAAAGAGGCTAGAACCTTAACAGAACAACAAAGAAACAAACACACACATAAATATTTTTGTAAGGCTGGGGATTGAACCCAGAGCTTCAAGCATATGCTAAACAAGTGCTCTAACACAGTTTTACCCTTAGGCCTACGATAGTACTTTAGAACATACAAACTAGCTGTTCATTTTGTACTTTGGAAATCGTATTTTTACTTAGTCATAATTCTCTTTAAAAATTCTTACGATTCAAATTTGCATTATACTTAGCACTTGTTAATGTATTTGTAAGCAATAACAGAGTATTACCTATGCCTCCACCAGCGTGAGGAGGGGCTCCAAAGCGGAAGGAATCAATATAAGCCTTAATTTTCTCCAAATCTACAAGAACAAAAACATGTATTTTATCATCTTATTTAAGCTTAAAAAAAGACCCACAACAGCTACTGCTATTCAATGAAGACTAAAAGAAGCTTTCTGAGAAATGTTTGATATGTTTCAAGTGTATATTTTTCAGAATACATGCTCTAAATGTGCATTTGTGTACCGATGCCATGATGTAAAGCTCGTTCAGTCAGCAACTGCGGTTCGTGGACTCTTTGAGCTCCTGACAGTATTTCTTCTCCTCTCATGAACATATCATAGGAGTTAGACTGTTTCTGCAGGAGAAGCAAAACAAAAACACTGCTTTTCAGTGGCTATCACCTGTTTCCATTATTAAAGTATATACATAAAATCTGTGCTGCACGGAGAGCACGTCTGTGTTTCTCAACGATCCGCCTTCATTCACTCATTCCTTTGGTGACCATGGAGACTGGGCCAGGGCCTGGGCACTGAGCTACACCCCGCCACTTTTACTTTCCGAGACAGAAGGGTCTCCTCCATTGCCCAGGTGGGGCCTGGCATGCGCCACCACATCCCACTTAGCACAACCACCTTTATTTTTATTTTATTTTTTTTCAGTTTTAAATATTTTTATTGAAATGACAATAAAATAAAAACATGTTTTTATTGAAATGACAATAAAATAAAAAAGTGACCATTTTAATCAAACTCTTGCTTTACAAATACAAAAATATAACCAGAACTTCAGTTTCTTTCATAGCTTTCCCATAAACAATACCCAAAAGTTCTCAAAACCAACCTGTCTATAAATGGTAGCACAACCACCTTTAAAGAACATACTGTTTCTCTAAAGTACAACTACTGAGATTTGAATAGTTTTTTTTGCCTGTATCAGATTTTGTGAAACAAAACAGTAAAAAAAAACCCATAAGATATTATTTAGACTATTAAGTCCTAAAATACAATGCGAATTTCATTTCAAGGTTACTAAGATTTGTTCAAGTTTGCAAGCCACTTATATGTTCTTCATAAATCTTCAGAGAAATGATCTTTAATATAGGTTTTCAGGACTAATTTGCCAAATGTTCAAATTTCACACTGTCATTTTCACTTGCAGTGGCAGACACCAGTAGTAATGTGTAACAATGTGTCTATTGAAATTGTAAATTATTAATGACAATCACTACTTGCACTGTACAGTTTCACATAATGACAATAAAGGTTTCCTTCTTTCCCAAATGTATTATTTAAAACCAATGTACTTACAGGATTTCTTGGGTCAGGCATAGTATAGAAAGGTCTTACAGCCAATGGATATTTATCAAGAATATAAAAATCTGTATCATACTATAAAAAGAATAAATACAATTAAAACATTTTTAAAAAACAAGGCTAATTTTTATAGTAACTTAAAAAATATACAAATCTTTGTTCTGCAAAAGTACTATAATTATACTATATACAATGAGTATCCCGTTTTTTTCAAGTAACATCTATATCCTATAGCACTATGTCATAATGCTGTAAATTCTTCCAGTGTCTAATTTTTGGAAGCTGTTTACTATTCAATCATAGCTCAAATATTCATTTATTTCTGTATATTTTTAGACATGCACTCTCTTTCCAATTTCTTCTCTATCATACATTATGCTGCAATGAACAGTTTTGATTTTAATTTTTTCCTTTATTATTCTAGGTCATCTAGTCTTCAGATGCATTATATAAACTATTTGTCAATATCCAAAAAATCTTTTGCATTTTATAGAAACTGTGATCAATCTACAGAATATTTTGAGAAGGATCGGTATCTTCTACAATATTAACCGTCAAAAAACCCAGGATTTCCCAAATTAAAAATTTTTTAGATTATAAAGTTTGGTGGTATTCTCCAAATAAAAGTTATATTTGAAAGAAAGGAAAGGGAAAAAAAAGGAATAGTAGTAATATGAAATTACGATATTTTTGTTAGAATACTCATCATGTGACCCAGATTTAATTAAAACAAAATCAATTACATTTCAACTTCAGACATTTTTGCTAAAACTAGATACTAGAGAGAATGTCAGAAGAGTTGGCAAACTAGAATTATAACTCTGCTGACCTAGCATTTTTAAGGTGTACCTTCAAGACGTGGTTTTGGAAGTAAATTCTCTAGTGAATTTAACCATTTCGGGCCGGGGGATATAGCTCCTCGGCACAAGTGCCTGACTGGCAAGCGCAAGGTCCTGAGTTTGATTCCCAGTACCAAAAATAAAAAACAAAAACAAAAAAGAATTTAACGATTTCAAGTGCGACCAATAGGAGGCGCTCAAGGACCTTTTCATTTTATAACACCATCTTAAATTTTTAAAAAGACCAAGTTTATCCTCTTTGATATTTTAGCTTTAGTAGAATAGTAGAAAGGAAGAGCATTTTTTTTTTTTTTTTTTGGTCTTTTTGAGCCCGGGTCTTGCTATGCAGTTCAGGCTGGCCTTGAGCTCACTTTGCAGCCCAGGCTGGTCTCGAACTCACAATGCCTGGGATTACAGGCGCGTGCCACCACACCTGGCTAAGAGCATTCATTTTCAAGTCTCATGAGACAGCAGGGTATTCAGGGAAGACACTGTAAAAATAATTACAAATAATCTCTGAGGTTTTTCTACCTGACAATTTGAAGTAGGGATCACTTTTACAGACACTGCAGTGTAACTTAGTACAAATATAACACACTGAGCCAAGCAAACTCTTTGGGCAGAGCTTGTCTGAATATATTTTCAATTTTCTGAAAGTTAAAAAAAATTCCTCTTTACTTATGCTGAAAGATTCCTAGAATCTCCTGCAGTTGCTCTCCTGTACCAGCACACACTGAGACGCACACAGAAACCTCGTACATACAAGTAGCCCTACCTTCTCCTTCACCAAACGACCCAATAGCTTCTCATTTGGTGTACTGAAAAAGAAACAGGAATTCAGTGTTTGAAGATGAGGCAACGCTGAAAAGTGGTGAAAGTTAATAAAGCATATACCTACTGTTCTTTTTTTGTTTTGTTTTGAGACAAGGTCTTGCTGGGTAGCCCATGCTGGCCTTAAACTCATGGCAATCCTCCTGCCTCAGCCTCCAGGATGCTGAGATTATGGGCGTGCACCACTATACCTTGCTATCTTTACTATTTGAAGTTCTAAAAAGATAAGAAAAAAAATGACCCTAACTGGAGTCATACATGCCTATAATTCCAACACTGAGGTGACCAAGGCAGGAGGATTCAGAGTTTGAGGCTACTCTGGACTAGAGTGAGACCTTATTAAAAAAAAAAAAGCCAGCAGATAAGTGGGAGGTGTCAGTTCTGCTCCTTTTTCCAAAGGCAAGAACTAGCTGTGCATGGAGGTGTAGCCTGTGACCCCAGCACGCCACAGGGTGAAGCAGGAGGGTCAACTGCCCATCCAGGCAATTTGGCAAGACCCTGTCTCAAAATACAATATAAAAAGGTAGGGGATATAGCTCAGTGTGAAGGCCCTGGGTTTAATGACAGTATTGGAAAAAGACAAGTAGTAGAGAAAGTCACTTATGAATGAACCTGCTACAATGACTTAGCCTTTAGAGGAACTGCTCCAATATTTAATTAAAGCCAAACAGAATTTAGCGATTCATTGATTCAGAAGTATCATGGATGAAATAATTTCCTGTGATTACCTTTAATAAGAGTTCATTAGACCAACACTGGCTAGTCTTGCCATTAAACAATGCTTCTATTCTTTTATTTTGTAAAATAAAAACCGGTATTTCTAAGTCTTGAAAATGTTACAGTGTTTACATGTTTATGTTAAATTTCTTTAATTTCTATCCTGTATGTGAACATTTTCCAAAATACTTTAGAAAATATTGCCCAACTTAAAGTGATTATAAAAGTGATATGGTTTGCCTGAAAATGTGATCTAGAAATGTAGGGGATGCTCAAAATCTTTTTTTTTTTTTTTGCTTAAGAAACAAGTAAATAATGGGCTTTGATATATAGAGATAGCTACCCTAAAAAATGAGCCTGTTGTGCTGGCACACGGCTGTAGTCCTGGCACTATGGAAGGCTGAGGCAGACAGATCACAAATTTAGAGTCCTGCCTGAGAATTCAGCAGGACACTGTTGAAGTTGAAATCGAAAAAAAAAAAAAAAAAAAAAAGGACGGGGATGCAGCTCAGTGTGAAGGTGGTAGGTTTAATCCCCAATGCCACAAACAAAACAACAAAAACCAAAGGAACCCTTAAAAATAACAATGTTTTCCCTTCCCTCCCATATGCATGTTTATTGTTTGATGACTTAGGCAATTGATAGTTTTACATTTTTATTAGGCTATATAATTTGTATTGAAATTCTAAATTGTATGACACAGATTTAGGTAACATCATATTACACATCAAATCATTTTTATGCCCTAAACTTAAGTGCAGACAGATTTAGACAGTTTGCTACCCTTTCTAAATCACTGATTTAAAAAGATAAGTTAACATATCAGATAAAAATCACAGGCAAAATTCCCTATGTTCTTTAAGGAACCTAAGTAGGAGGGACAAAAATGGAAAAATAGTGTTTACAAATGAAACTATGACAGTTTAAACAAGCTGCATTTTTATGTCAGATCATGTCCGACAACAGCAGCATGTTATACCCCAAAGTTAGTAACATTTACGTTACTAAAAGAATTGTATTAATATATGTTATCTTAAACCCAATTACTAAAGTTTAAAAAAATCATACAAACCTCAGATCTTCTTCATCTCCCATTTCAACTCCAGCTTCTCTAAGTATGGCCAAGGCTTCACAATATTCTAGTCTTAAAGTTGGCTCCAAAAACTTGAATGGTTCACATGGAAATTGCTTATTCACTGTTTGAATTTCAGTCTGAAACCTGTATGTACAATGATTGAATAAAATGTGTGAGATAAATGTTTCTTCCACCAGAGGTCACTGTGGCAATATACAAAATCGTTCCTTGAATAAGAGCATACACAGGAAAAGCATTAGCTAAATTAAAGAATAAAATTTAAATATTTAAAAATATGATAATACATTTCTTAGTTTTGGATTTCAGTGGCATTAAAGGATTAAAATTTTTCTCTGTAATTTATGTTGGCTACCATAGTTATAGAGTATGCCTTTTATGAGGCATTTAAAAAATCAACCTTTTACCACATTTGTTGTCCTCCAGGAAGATTGAGTATTTGTCTTATCTTTCCCCCATTCTCATTATATTGCTGTAAATTCATTTACGGAAGTACCAGGCACTTTCCTGTTTTGGGAACCCCTACAGTGTAATGCCCACCTCACACGTAATAGGCCCAAGACAATGTTAACCACAGTGAACTGAATTTCTACTGTAGATAATAATAAGACTAAAAAACCCCATCCTTTTCTAAAGTACTTTTGGATGACTGATAGTGGGGATTTGCTTCTAAGCAGCAGGCAGGGGGCGAAATGGGTAAAACGAAATGGGTCCACGGCTGACAATGCTGAAATCGGGTAAAGCGTTGGTGGGGCTGACTAGGCCAGCGCTAACACTTCTGTATGCTTCAGAAATTTCCACAATTCACTGACTTATTATTAAGAGTATGTTTAGATTCTCTATATAGAAACCCCACCTAGAATTTAACTTTAGCTAATTACTTTCTATTAGCCCACGCATGCAGTACATGGTGACGCATTTCTCACGGGGGTGGGGGGTGGCGTGGGGGCGGGACACGCATTGTGCCATACTGCCTCTTCCCTTCCACCTTCCTTCCCTCTCTCTCCCCTCGCTCCCCTTCCTACTTCAACGTCGGCTTTCCAATGTCTGTCCCTGTTAGGAGCTATGTGATTACAGAAACTTTCTTTTCTAACACCAGGAATGCTCCTCATGAAGTTCTACCCAGGCCTGGCATCAGCGAAGGTGTAACTCTGAAAAGCTTAAATGACATTCATAACTCAGTTTAGGTCTCGATCTAAAAAAGAAAAAAACAGGTTATCGAATGGAATATTTTAAATGATAAGTTTTTTAAAATTCCTAAATAATCAGGTAAGATTTAACTCATCTAGTGAATAAAAGAGCGATCAATAACGCCTTCATTATTGCGTGCGGCCCTTGGGCGGGCTTTCACGAAGCTTCCTGCTACCCACCTTCCCAAGTTTCTCTGTTTTAGCTATTATTTATTTAGTTTCGCCCATTCATTATTGTTGCTCAGGCTCTGAATTGATACATCAGAGAACACATACTACACATTTAGTTCCATGCTCTTTACACTGCCTATCGCTGTTTATTTATCAGTTTTTATCAGTACGTATCTGCCACACATGCTCACATCTATCACAGGGAATTTGTACCTGCACATAATTTGTCTTAATTCTTCTCCCCACTTCCCTCCCCGCTTCAACCCGTCTTCCCCTCTGTTTACAGCTTTTCACTTTTCCCCTCCATTCTCTTAGGAATCCCTTCCCTCTCCCCCCCCCATTGTTCCCTTTCCCGTGGGAACCTGTTCTTCCCGCTTCCCAGTATCTGTCCTCCATCTTGCTCCGCATTTATCCATTGGGTTCTTACACAGAGAGACAATGGGATATTTAAACTTGTGTTTCTGATTTATTTCACTTAAAAGTACAGTCTCAAGGTGCCTCCATATACCTAAAAATGCTTCAAATTTACCCTTCTTTATGGCAGAGCAGTACTCTATCGTACATAAAAACCACTACATTGTCTCTATCCCTTCATCTGTTGATGGGCATCGTGGCTGTTTGCAACACTTAGCTATGACAAATGTGCTGCTGTTAATGTGGGTGTGCATATACTGCTGTGCTATGTGATGTTTAACTCTTGGGAAGATACTAAGAAGGGAATAGCTGGGTCAAATGGAACCTCTCATTTCAGTTTTTTGAGAAATCTCCATACTGATTTCCATATTGCTTGCACCAATTTACATGGCTGCCAACAGTGGAGAAGAGTTCCTTTCTCCCCCACAGCCTCACCAGCATTTGCTAGTGGTTGATTTCTTGATGACAGCCATTCATTCTGGAGTGAGATGGAATCAGCATTGTTTTATTGGCATCTCTGGGAGGACCACTGAGGTTGAACATTTTTCATATATTTATTTGCTGTTTGTACTTCTTCATCTGAAGTGTCTGTTTATTTCAGATGCCCATTTTTGGACTGAGTCTTTAAATTTGGGGGAGGGGGCCTGACTTTCTGAAATTCTTAATGTAGAATTATATAGAATAGATAGTCCAGAATTCTCCATCTAGGATTTGAACTTTAGAAATTAAAACACTATTACTTCTTAGGATTAGAAAGACCCTAATAACTGATTTTCAAATGGCTTCTCTTTGCTGTGAATTAATCCTCATTCATGTCTAACAATGGAGGTACAAAAATATGACTATCAATACTTTCAAATGTATTTGCATGTAACTCTTCCATGAGAATAGCAACAAATGATAAACTCCAGAGGGACATGCATAGCCCAATAACCCAATTCACAAATGATACAGAAACTTAAATTAGCCATGCATGGTGGGACACGCCTGTAATCCCAGCACTTGGGAGCTGAGGCAGGAGGATCATTGCAAGTTCAAGTACAGTCTGTACAGTCAAGTACAAAGTGAGCTCAAGGCCAGTTTGAACTGCACAGCAAGACCCTGTCTCAAAAAGACAAAAAAAAAAAAAAAAGAAAGTAAGTAGCCTTTATCTTCAAATGATTGTCCTTCATTTACTGAATAAGTTTAACAGTAATGGAGTCCAAGTCCACAGCAGCAGAGATCTGATTAATTCAGATGGCCTGACTCATGCTTGGTATGTATGTATGTATTTACTTATTTGTCTTTGTGAGACACAGTCTCACTGTGCAGGCCTTCAGTTAAGTTTGTAGCCCATGCTGGTCTCGAACTTGCAGTGACCCTCCTGCCTCAGCCTCCTGAGGGCTAGGATTGTAGGCTTGTGCCACCACACCTGACTTTGGCCGTTATTTAGAGCCAAAGTAAACATTTTAAATAGTCACTAAATAGGGAAGCTATGAATACCTAAGATAAATGCGTTTGAGAAATTTTCTTAAATTATAAATGTGAAAAGAAAACGATCGAGTTCAGTGCTGGACCTGGTGCTGGGGTGAGGACTTCTGGGAAGATGGCGACCAGGTGAGCGGCAGAGGGAAACTCTCCCAGAGACCGATCCTTTGCGTGCGGGTGCTGGGTCCGCGGCTGCGAAATTCCAATTGAACATGTTACTCTCCGCTGCCTGAGCATTAACAGGTTGGCTGGATATGCTGCGGCGAGAAGTGGGCGGGCCCTGAAAGCTGGGCGCCTGAGGCAATTGGCGCTGCGTGAGCGGCGGCTCAGTCGAGTCCCGCGTAACACCGAGTGCGATCGCAGCAGGATAGACCCTCCCATCTCCCAAACCCGAACAGCTCGCAGGCGGCCGCAACCAGGAATTTTTGGAGGCGGCGGAGCAGAGCAAACTCGGAGAATGCGCTTCTCGGGCAGACTGCGCGAATCTGGGCAGCGGTCCGGGATCCCGCTCAGAGCCCTGCCCCCGCAGCCGGCGCCATCCTCGGCCGGAGAGCGGGAACTGCGGCAGCTGCAGTCGGCGGCTCCTGCGAGAACGCCGAGGAGGCGGAGAAGCGCCAGGGAGCACCGGGATCTCCTGCTGGCACGGATCTCGGAACGGGTGAGCCAAGTGAGCACCGCAGCAGGATTTCTGAGTCAGGAAGAAGCTCGACCCAGGGAGATACATCTGAGCAGCATTCCTGCCTGCACGATCCCAGGGTGAGTTGATTGGGCGCCCTGACCGCTTTTTGAGTTGGGGACAAGCTCCGCCCAGTGAGGGACATCTGAGCAGCTCTACTGACTGCATGGTCCCAGGGACGAAGAGCTGGCTGGGCGCCCCGATGGGATTTTTGAGTGGTGGAGGAGCTCCACCCAGGGAGGAACACCTGACCGGCCCCCTGCCTGCAGGGTCCCTGGGGCGGCGAGCTGTTTATGCACCCCAGCCAGGTCTCAGGGTAGGGAGTAGAAGCAGAAATCTCAGCAGACAGCTTAAGGGACATTCTCCCAAAGAGAAGGAGTCACTGGAGCAGCCTCTGCAGCAGGCCTTTGCCTGCTGAACTGCCTGGGGAATTTATAGCTCAACATTTTGAATCTGATACCCAAAAATGGGAAAACAGAGGAACAAAATGCAGTCTCAGAACTCAACCCTACCCAGAACAAGTTCTGAATGCGAGGATACAGGGGAACCAGGAAGCCACATACCTGCAAGTTATGAAACGATAGCATCCGAAATGAAACTCCAACAGGCCATAAAAGAGCTTAAAGCAGAAATAAACCACATGCCTGCAGTGATCTCTGAGACAAAAAACGAACTGAAAACAATAATGGAAGAAATGTTCCGTACACATAGAAAAGAAATAGATAAAAGACTACAAGAAAATAGGAAACAAATGGAAACGTTACAAGAGCAATTTAGGAATGAATTACCAAGAATGAAACAGGTCCAAAGAGAATGCCAGATTTGAAAACTTACATTGAAAGCTTGCAAAACCGCTTAAATGAAACCGAAGATAGAATTTCAGAACTTGAAGACAGCATGGCAGCTTATGAGCGTGAAAGGAAGGATCTCATAATATCATCAAAGACACAAGAAAAATCAATCCAACAGATCCAAGATGAGGCAAAACGTAATAATATTCGAGTAATAGGAGTCAGTAAAACAGCAGGAGACCACACAAACGATATAAAAAGAATATTGCTGAAATAATAGCAGAAAATTTCCAAAACAAGGTAAAAGATACTGAAGTTCAGTTAATCGAGGCATACAGAACCCAAACGATCCATAACCCAAAGAAAAACACAGAGACATATAATAGTCAAGATCCCAGATATCCAGCAAAAGAACACAATATTAAAAGCTGCTAGAGAAATGAAACAGATCACCTATAAAGGAAAGCCCATCAGAATCACAGCAGACTTCTCAACGGAAACCATGAAATCAAGAAGAGCTTGGAGCGAGGTATTACAGATTCTGAGACAAAACAACTTCCAACCCAGACTGA
>PVLD010027022.1:0-21346 GCA_004027595.1 Dinomys branickii
TGTGCTGTCCCTTCTCGTGATGGTGTGAGATGACACAGTGCCTATGTGTTGAGATGAAGCAAGCTGAGTGGCATAAGCATCGTGAAGTATCACAGTTGACTGCGGGTAGGTGAAATGGAAAGAGCTACTATTGAGAAGGGCGCACTACTGTTTTGGCATTGTATCATGCACACTACATAACTATTAGTAAACCTAGTACACAAAACACCCTATCAATTTATGCCCTACCTCCCCAGTCAGGAAAATTTGTCACCATCAAAATTCATATATTCATCTTTCCCTTTCTTTTTTATGTAGCTCTGTTGAAACTAGACATGTTCTTTTACAAATGCACATTTCATTTTAGTTATTTTTAACTTCAACACAAAGAACAACATGCTATATGTAATCATTTGGAACCTCATTTTTTCTTCAGAATTTATGCTGCTCAGATGTATCCTTATCATTCTATGCAATTGTTTTTCATTCATTTAAACTATTGTGTAATTTCCATTGTGTGTATATACCGCAGTCTATCCTTCCACTCACCCTCTGCTGGGCATTTGGTTTGGGATAGCATGGCAGGATGGACAAATAAACAAGGACAGCAGTCAAAATTGGATTTCAGATAAAATGTTGAAGTCTTCTTAATGCAATGTTGGAACATGCATTATATAAAAAAGGATTATTTATTCACTGTATGAAATTCAATTTTAATTATGCATCCTGGAGTTTGTCTGGCAATACTACATTGGGAACACAGCTGCTATGAATGTCCCTGTACCTCAGTCAGTATCTGCAAGGATTTCTTGTAGGTATATACTTAAGAGTGTGAATGCTCAACTTTAAGAGGTAATACCAAACTGCATTCTTAAATGACTGTTCTCAAGAACTCTTGAGCCCCGTTTCCCATTTTGAGAATACATAAAAGGGCCGCAGTGTGGACAGAGAGAATTGTGTGTGAAGAAACTGATGTAGAACTATGGCTCTGCAGTGAATGCCTTGTTGCTACTCGGAAGGCAGAGAGTGGAGTGTTCCTCTTTAACTCCAAGCCCACTTAATGGACCTTCAAGAGGCTTTGCAGCATATTCTCTGCAGTTGGGAGCCATAGGAGATCTCACACAAGCCCACAACAGCTACAGTGAGCTATAGGCTTGAGTTTGCTTATAGCTCTGGGCCATCTAGAGGAGAGAGAACAGTTATTGAGTACTGTAGTAAGCATGTCAGTAGAGCCAAGTGTAAGTTAGGGTAAGAGATGCTTGAATATGGAAAAGTGGTCCAAGAGGAGAGAGCTGATGTGGACCTGGCTTGAACGCTGACCAGTGGTACAAGCGGTTGTCCCTGGAGGTGTTCTGCCAGATGTTTATTTATTTGCTTTGTTTATTTTTGGTGGTACCAGGGATCAAACTCAAGACCTTGTGCTTTCCAGGCAGGCACTTATTCCACTGAGCTATATCCCCAGCCCTGTTCTGCCAGATGTTAAGCTAAGGGACAGTCCTGAGCCACCACCTTTTATGTAGAAATGTCATGCAGAGTCAAGAGAACCATAGGAGAGTGGCCTCCCACTGTAGGAATTTCCAAAAGGGCCAGAAAAACAGCTCAGGAGGGAAAGAATTAACTTTATTCATCTTCTGTTTCCAGTTAGGAATGACAGCTGGAGCCCCAGCTTTAATCATCTGAAAACCAGGCCCAGAGAGAACAATGTCAATTCTGTCCAGTTGGAGCTATCTGCTTCCTGACCTCTTCTCTTTCTCCCAGTGTGAACAGTGGCTGCAACAAAATGGCAGCTAACAAATGGATGAGGAGGCAAACAGGGAGCAAGGAGGAGTTCTGCCTCCCTTCCCCTAGCTTCCCATTGCAGCCTCTTGGTCTAAAAGAGAACTGAGCTGGGCAGGGAAGATTTCATGCTAAACAGAGCTTGGAGAATTGACTGTTCACATGTTGAATGGCACATTCTAATTATTCAGTTAAGGCTTGAATTAGCCATAACAATGACCTAACAATGATCATGAATGAGACTTGTTCAATTGCTTTCAGCTTTTGGAGAAGATTGCTCTCCTTGAAGAAAGTCAAACAGCCAAGATTTGCTTTGTTCATGCAGAAGGCTACAGTTGTGTGTATACTCGTTCCATAGGCATCTGCTAACTTACGCACATTCTCCTCCCACATACGCTTAACCGGCCTTACTGGTGGTTCCAAGCAGCCAAGACATCAAAGGGTCCCCTTCTTTCCCAGCCTCCTCTGCGTAAGACTTTTTCCCCCTTTCCACATCTCTCTATGTGTGTTTCCTCTTCCCATTCCACTCACCACTGTAGCCCTCACTGTATTTTATTACTCTTAATTTCTGAGTCTTTTTCCTCCAAATCTCAGGATTTCTACTCTTATTTTATAAGGAAAGCAGATGGTAAGGGAAATTGGAGCATAGCCGAAGAGGTGGTAGATAGGATCGGAAAGGTCCAATGGGATGTAAGTGTCTTGAGGACAAGCGGGCTGTCAAGGATGAGGGTCTAGAAGCAGCAAACAGATTGAGTGAAAGGCCATGGGGATGAGCATTTGATCATATCCATTTTAAATTTTATCTCCTATAATGAAGATACAAAGGCTCTACACAATAAATGTATTAGGCCAGGTGACAGAATCAGGACTCAAGGTTACAAGTGAGTAGAAGGAATAATGGAAAGGAACAAGGTAAAATCCATGGAGATAAACAACTATGCTGGCACTGGGTTCAGTGAGTCAATGGCACAGATGGGGGAGACTCAGCTCCCCTTCAAAAAGTCTCTTAACAGTTTCTCACTTGATGTGAATCAGCAGCAAAACATGACTGCCAGTAGATGTTAAGAATCAGCCTGGCTCATATCATAGTAGAGAAAACCAGGGAAAGGAGGATATTACCAAACTGAAGCATGTTGGAAGACTAGAGGGCAAGACATCTAGAAACTCCAATATATAGGAAGTAATTGAAGAAATGAGACCTTTACACTTGAAGAAACAAGGAGTGACAAGAATAGTTTTGAACAGGTTCCAGAACCACACTGTAAAAGAGGGATTCATTCTAGAAGGCAATACCACAGCAAAAATTACAGATACATCAGGAGATACTGAAGAACTCTCAATCAGAGCATCACAACCATGGTTTCATTCTGCTAAATTAAAGAAAGAAACATTTAGACTCTTAGTTTCAGTGCAAGTTGTGTTTCAGGAGGACTGCGGATGACCCTGAGATGTTGCATTCAACCCTATCAGATGGCTTCATGGCACATCAGGTCACCTGAAGAACTCCAGAAAATTTCAGAAATGACCTATGCAGGGCCTGGTCACTGGAAGTCCCTTTACCCTTGAGTGGCTGTGACTCTACCTTGGATTAGGGAAGAATAATCTATCTGAATTGGGGGAAACAGGTGAATTACACAATGAGGATTCAGTTTGTACAGATACTAGCTTTATCTGAAGCTTGGTAAACAGTGGAGCCTGATGAAGTACCTTGAGTGACCCAGTGGAATAGAGCTGGGGTAGAACCAAAATTAATGAGGTGTCACTGTGTTTGCAAGTCTGATTTGGAGCCTAACTTTTGAAGGACACTCATAATCAGCTTCAATAAGAGCAAACAACATTCATCAAGCACTAATAATAAACAGATCTGAAAGATTCCTGTCTCCTAGAATTAAAAGCGAAATAACTCAAATCTTGTAAGGTGAGAAGCAAATGAACTGCTAGTTAAGACAGCGTTATAAGACTAGATCAGACTACCTTTGGATGGTTTTATTCTGCTCAATTTCTAAAAAAGATTTCTTTAGAATCTGTTTCAGTGCAAATTCTGTTTCAGTAGGGCTGGGGATAAGCCTGAGACTTTGCATTCAACCCTACTAGATGGCTAAGATTAACACATCACCGTTCTGAACCTTTAGGTGTTCCCTCATTATTTTAAAAACATGACCCTGTGCACTACCCTGGCATTTGGTGATATTTTAGAAGAGGCAGAACAGAGACTCATTCCAGGTATAATGTAAAGGGTACCTGGCCTGTGGCCTGGAAGGGAGCTAGGATAAGCAAAGGGAATTTTAAGTTTTATAACGAAATACCTTGAAACCTTTTCTGCAGTGCTCAAGTGTTACGTTGTCCTTTTTAGTGTAAGAAACAACCCAAGAAATGAAGATAAATGCAAAAACATCCAGGTTTAAAATGAAGGATAGTTGGGCCTTGGATGAATTCGAAAATTCATGATTTCAATTCATATCTCATCACAAGAAGCAATGAAATGGTCTTTGATTTGTCCCAATTTGAAGACCAAATCCAAACATCCTATCTAATAAGTATTTTCAAGACCATTACAAGAATATTCCACCACTGAAAATCTCAGAAAGGGTTTTTAAAGGCCAACATTTAAAACAACTCAGCCTCCCAACCCTGCATGGTTCAACCCTGTAACCAGGAGCGACTGATTCAGCAGGAAACGCTCAATTTCATGAAGCACAAATCTCAAAAACTCTCCAACGGAGCCAAGAAAGAATAGCAGTTATCCCTCTAGTTCTTACTTACACTATCTTTCTTTTCTTGCTCTATATATCAGATGAGCATACAAGAAGGTCCAGTTTCTCCTTTGCAGCAGGACAAACCAAGTTCAAGGAGAAGTGCTAGATGACTATGCCCTCTGCTTCATCGAGCCACTTGTGTGACTAGCAGGCCTGGCTCACTGGAATGAATGTCTGGAAACAAGGTCAGGATGAGAGAAGAGAGGGTTGCTAGGGGCTGCAGGAGACCTAGAAGCTACAGAGGATATCAGGTTCTATTCAAAATCCTTTTTCAAATGTCCTCCTGTATCACCTCCTACAAAATCAGGAAACATTAAGTGGCAGCTATTAATCACCATATGCATACCTTTCAGTAAGAAAGTCACATTTATTGCCAAGTTTCACCCTCCTACCCAGAAAGATAGTCTGTTCTCAAAACCCTGCTATTGTACGGGCCATGAAAGGACCAGCTTGCCACAAGGCAGGGCATGTCTCAAGCCTGCTTTACTCATCAGTTCAGCCAAATAATCCAGCATTTGCTTAGCAGCAGCTGTGTGTTGGTACCGGGGAATGCTAAAACCAAATGTGCAAGGTTTCATCCTGCCTTTAAGAAGGTCACTGTCTTGTTGGGTCAGAAAGCACGAAGATACACTAACCTGAAAAACTAACAAAAACAAAGCAGTAGATAAAATGTTCCAAGGTAGTGGTATAAACAAAAGTTGTTGTCATGGCATTGATTCAGTGAAAGTGCCTTAAACAGGAATGGAGTTGGGAGTGCCGTGGTCAAGAGATCTGTGAGTCTGAGATGACTGGAAGCTAAGATTGAATTATATGCGACCATCTTTACAGCATTCAGGGGTGGGAAGAGAAGATTAGAAGTGGTGGGCTGGTAATCTGGGAGGGAAGGGATGCAGCTGAGCAACAGTGGAGGATGATGGCTTCAGTCATAGGCCTTTATACCAGGCAAGACTCCTGACCTGGCTTGCTGCATGGTCTGAATAAAACCTTGGAGAAGAAAAGCAGGACTATTCTGAGGACTCTCAAGACCAATGAGGCGCCCAACTTCAATTGTACGGTGTTCAGATATCCTCTTAGCTCTTCCTTCCGCCCTACTGGCCAACTTCCCTGTGATTTCAAGGCTTTAGGGATTTTCTCCTTCCACAAGAACACACAGAACTCATGACTGCAAAGTCAAGTGCATGGCCATGAACAGCAATTCAGTGTGTTATGTGATGGTCTTGAGCGAGAAGGGAAGCTTCAGGGCAGACACACCTCTGTGCCAACATGGCTGGTGGCCATGCAATCTCTAATGCTCGCATTAGCTGGTTCCTGCCCCACACCTTGAACATTCTTCTCAGGGGCATTTCAGGCCTGTACTGCTTTCCTCAGGCCTCTTGCCCAGCCTCCACAGCCTGGGTTCTGTGGATATTTGTCCCTCTTTCACCCAAGAAAATGGAAGCCATGGAAACTCTGTTACCCCCACCCTCCTTCCCACCTACTGATGAACTGCATGGCACGCACTTCTTTTCAGTGCTATCCTTAATCTCAGATGAAGAGATTAGCCTTCTTGTTCAAAGCCAGCTTCTCCGTCACACTCTTTTGTTGTCCCTCTTCTTCCTTCTGTCATTCCATCTTTTCTACTCACTGTCTTATCAACCTATAAGTGGGACTGGATGTCTCTTCAATTTGAAATACAAACTGGAAATGCAACACACACACACACACACACACACACACACACACACACACGCACACATGCACACAGACACTCATCCTTCCTTAAATCTCCTCCAGCCATTGTTTGCCGGTCTCCTTCCCTTCCTAGTGACAAACCTTTAGATGGTGGTTTACACTGGCTGTTTCCATTTCCTAAAATCCATTCAGTCCCCAGCCCTGGTTCTTGGCTGCCCCACACCTATTCTACTGAAATAACCTACCCTTAAGTTCACCAATTAGCTGCTTTTCAAATCCACCAAAAAGCTTTTCGACCTCATCTTGATGTCTACTGTCTTTTTTTCACTACTTCACGAATCTCGCCATTCCCTTGGTTTAGTATGGTCCCTGGTTCCCACCCACTCACCTCTGTATTACTAATTTCATTGGGGACCGAAGCATTCTTCTCTTCCACAGCTTCCGTAACATTCTGTGCTGACCTGAGCGACACCCCTCTGTACTCCTTTAATTCTCTCAGTCTTACTAAATCTGAGCAGACTTACCTGTTTATGTGTTGGTATCCTTATTGCAAGAAAGTCCTAGATAGGAGTGGCTGTGATGGACAAGCCTTTCCCTAATATCTCTTATAGATTGCAGTGCCTACAAACGCACATTAATTTGTTGAATTGTCTTGAAACAAATGTCAGAGACAAACTAGGCTGGTTACCAGAGTAACGGTTTATTCAGGAATTCATTTCCAAACACATGTTTTCTCTTTTGTTCAAAAGCCCATGATCTAGAGTGGTAGCCTGATTTTTGAACTGACCTATGGTGGCAAAAGCTAGGATTTGAGCTCCATATTCAATAGGGTACAATGCTTTCTTTCAAGGTCGCTTATTTACTCTTTCAGCTTTTGATTTACCACACTGCTGAGGTCTTCTGATGACCTGGCCTCATGCTTATTTGTGTGTGGCTAAGTTCTCACTAAACAGAATGTGACACTCAATTATACAACCGTCTCAACTCCTGGGCTGTTCTTTTGCTACCATGAATTTTCTTGACTGAGGCTTTTGTGTTTATAACTGGGTATCCTTTTACATATTTATAGTAGTGGTGATCATCATATAAATCAAAGTTACACACATTTCTTCTAGGCTTTTGCATAGTCACTTACAAAACAACACTGACATTCTGGAACTCTGAGCCTGCACTGCAGTCATTTTCATAGGACAGTTAGTAAGTTCTCAGCATAGGGAATCTCTAAAGAAATATGCCTGACACTGTTAGGACCTCAGCCTGTCTCCAGACTCTTCCAGCATTTATAATGGAAACCTTTCCTTTCCCCTTCCCCTCTCTTCCCTTCACATCCCCAGTGATTCTGAATCTAAATGCTGGTTCTGATCTGGATGATTTCTTATGCAAGGCACTCTTCTTGGGATGTTCTTCCTTTCTTTCCCTGTTGGTTGCCTACTTCTCCTGGCTCTTATGGTTCCAGCCCTTAACGAAAGATCCATACAGCCACCACTGCATATAGGTGCTTCCTTCCTCTCTCAAGCATCCAGAAAGGCTTTCTCATAATACTTCCCATCCCTTTAACAAGTTAACAATGTGAGTATCAGGGATGATTGGTTTGTGGCTTTCCTTAAACAGCTATCTATGCTTAGCAGGTCCAGAAAGGGGACAGGCCAAAGTAAACCTCATATAGACACCCTATCAGTTCATTAAAAGTTTGGGGAAATGTGCCATGGATTGATGCTAGATCTGAGGGCATAATGGGAAACACATTTTGGGGATCTAGAAGACTTTACCACTTGCTGCCTAGTAAGTCCCTGGAAAAGTCAATCCATTCTTTGGCCTAGATCTCTTTGGTTCCCTCAATACCAGTTTGGGTTCTTGATTCAAGAGTCCCCTCCACGGGACTGCTGTCACTATATTGTCAACTATCCCTTGAAGACTGCTTGTCAGGCCAGTAAATATTCCAACAGAAGACTCCAACATCCCAGGGATATCACTCACATTTGTTTTTCTAGCATAGGTTCCCTCTGTCTGTGCTTTAACCTATGACCATAGAGGCTGATAGTCAAGGCATCCAATAGAGTGGTTGACTAGATCTCTCAAGGTCTTAATACCCTGACTAAAAAAAAAATATATATATATATATATATTAAAACAATGCTGAAATTCCTTCTTACCCCAGAAAGAATGGCTATCATCAAAAAAACACATAAGAATACATGCTGGCAAGGCTACTGGGAAAAAGAAACCCTTCTACATTGTTGGAGGGAATATAAACTAGTACAGCTATTATGGAAAGCCATATGGAGATTCCTCAAAAGACTAATATTAGAAATTCCATTTGACCCAGCTATTCCCCTTGTAGATATCCTTGTGAAAGAGTTGGACACATCATATTACAGTGAAACATGCATATCCATGTTTATAGCAGCACAATTCACAGTAACTAAGTCTTGAAAATAGACTATATGTTCATCAACAGATAAATGGATTAAGAAAATGTATTTATGCACCAGGGAGTACTACTCTGCCATAAAGAAGGATAAACTTGAGTCATTTGTAGGTAAAGCCAGAGCAGCCCAGCCCCAGTTTCAAGCTCAACTCTCAACTTCTGATTCTCCACCTGTAATACAGAGTGAAAGTCCTGACACTACCTCAAGTACTGCTGGGAGAATGATGTGGCATAAAGGGTGTGGAAGTACACTGCCCAGGACATTTGGTTACTACTGTTGTTCCTTCTTCAGCAGGTGACAGGCCTAGGCCCTCCCTGCTCCCAGTTGTCATTGTTCAGAGATGTTTCCTAACTGTCACACAGTTCAGTTGGGAAAGAGTTCTCTCTGACAGACACATGAGCCAACTCTGTCAAATGGTGACTTGACACAAATTCTGACTCCCATTTACATAAAGGCAAAAATAGAATTGACTTCATCTATAGTGCTTTGATATACTTGTGTTTAAATGCCTTCATAAATACTATGTCATTTATTATTACAAAATCCCTTTAAGGAAAGAAGAAAAGGAATCATTGCATCCATTTTTCAGATAACAAAATGGAGAGAAAGACCCACTAAAAGAGTATTTAGAACTCATCTTGCTGTTTACTGAGGAAGTGAAATGAACATTTGAAAATTAATCATTCTTCATGATAAAAATTCTAAGGGAGTTATAAATAGAAGAGAACACAGTGATAAAGAGTATTTACAAGGAACTCAGAGCTAGCTTCAAAGTAGCAAAATCCTGGTTTGTATTGTTTTTTCAATTTTTTGTTTCTTTATTAGTACATATCTGAGGTACATAATGATTAAATTTCTCATGAGGAGCTGGGACAAGTACATGACACATCTTAATTCCCTTTTATACTCCCCGTCCTTCCTCTCCCTCCCTCCATCTCTTATCCCCTTCCTAACTGAGAAACATCTGTCTCCCTAGTTCCTATTATCTACCTTCTCTTTTTTTCTTTATTTATAATTCGAGTTTCTCATATAAGAGAAACCATGCAATATTGAAGCTTGTGTGTCTCATTTATTTCACTCAACATTATGGTCTCAAGGTGCGTCCGTTTTCTTACAAATGAGTCAAGTTTATCCTTCTTTCTGGCAGAGCAGTACTCCATTGTGCATAAATACCACACTTTACCACTTTCTCTGTTGATGGGCACTCAGGCCATTTGCAAAATTTATCTGTTATGAATTGTGCTGCTGTAAGCACGAGTGTGCACTAGACCTGGCCTCTCTCTTTCTAGATATCTTCCTGAGAGAGTTAACAACATCATATTGTAGTGACACAAGCAAATCCTGGTTTCTTGAACATAAATGAGGCATTACACAGTTATGTACTTTGCCTGTCCAAAGAAAGACCTGCTAGGACTTCTTCCAATTCTATTTTTCATTAAAGAGTGTTTGGAACACATCTCAGAATATCACAACTGGCTGTTCCTGTGGCATTTGCTACCCATTTTTGTCAGCATCTTAATCTGCTGTGTTAGTTTTCCTTTACTCTAAGAAACACATGAGGAAAGTCAATGTACAAAGAGAAAATATTTATTTGGGATCATTTTTTGGAAGTTCTGGTCCACAGTTGATTGGCTTTGGTGCTTCTGGATCTGTGGCAAGGCAGCACACCACAAGAGGAGTTTGTGGCAAAGCAAAGTGGTGGCCAGCAAGAGAAAGGGGAAAAGAGAACAGGAGACAGGGTTCCACAATCCCCTTGAAGGGCGTACCCCAGTGATCTAAAACGCCCACTAGGCCCCAGCTCTTAAAGTTTTCAGCACCTTCCAACAATGCTACTCTCAAAACTAAGCCTTTAGCATTTGGGAATTTAGTAACACTTCAGGACCCACCTATAGCTCCTAGAAAGTACATTTAACACAGAGGGATCTGACAAATGTTTGTGGGAGGAGGGAAGAGGGCAAGTGAAGCAAATGCTCTCATCATTAAAATAAATGCCAGAAAGAAAAAGCCTATCTAATTCAGAGCTTATCTACTCTTTTGAGGTAGGAAAAGGAAAAACACAAGACCTTGGTTCAGTTCTCTGTTTGCTCAAGCATTGACTTTGGTCTACAAACTCTGGACATACCTACTAGGTCACAATAGATGGCATGACATTGCATCTCCAACTTTCATAGGCTTTGTGGTGATGCAATGTCTTTCTCCAACTAAAAGTGCATTAACCTAATCTAGAAAAATAACATGTCCCATTTACTGGTCAAACCAAATGTGATGTTAAGAAGTCAAAAGCTTTCCAGGAGCACCCCGGTCTACATGGCATACTCCTGTATCTCATCAACTAGCATATGCCAAGGCGCTACCAGTTTGTGTTCCATTTCAATCCCTTAGAACTGAGTCTCTTACAGAACATCACTACAGAACATAGATCCTAGGAACAAATCTACTGTGTGCATATATATTAGCTCATGTTATATCATTTTATTAATATTATTACCTACTCAGTTTTGGTAGGCAATAATTTCACACAGCTCAAATGGAAACCATTCCAAAGCACATAAATAAAGACACTTCTCATCTTTCCCCCAGTCTCCCTTCACAATAGGTAACCACTGCTATTACTGTATTCCATCAAATCTAAGATGTCATTGCTTTTAAGATACACCAATATTTTATGTACTTTCAATAAAGAAAATAATATGACTAATTATAATTCTAAAGTACCATATAATGAAAGACTTTCCTATTTCACAGTGTTTAAAATGTGAAAAATGCATATTGTAGAATCATTCCCTAATTTCTTTACATGTATGCAAACAAATATAAGTATTGATTCTACTTCCTAAAAATAGCATAGAAAACATAGTTGTCTGTTTGTTGCTTTTTTCACTTTAAAATATATCTTGGAGTTCTACTATATCCATGGGTGGAAATGTCCCATGTTCATTTTTGCAGCAATCAAAAAGCTATGATATCATTTATTTAACCAGTCTTCTATTGTTGAACATTTGGGTTGTTCCCAATCTCATGCTTTTTCAAAGAATGCTGCAACAAACATTCTCATGTGAACATTTTTCCACAAGAGGGAAAATATTTTTATAGGATAAAACCCTAAAATTAGCCAGATGTGGTGGTGAACACTGTGATCTCAGTACTGTGGGAGGCTGAGGAAGGTGGGTCACAAGTTTAAGCCCAGCCTGGGCAACTGAACAACTTTCTAAGAATCCACCTCAGAAAAAAAGTTTTAAGGCCTGGGAATACAGATCAGTATAAAGATCCTACTTTCAGTTGCCTGTACTGAAAAAAAACCTAAAACTAAACATCTAGGCAAAATAGAATAGGCGTTTGTAATTTTGATGAGTACTGACAAATTTTCTGACATAAGGGTCATATGAAATTTACCCGTCCAAGCTTAAGATATGAATGTACCTGTTCCCCATAGTATTACCAACAGAGAGTGAGTAATTTGTTGTTTTTTAATTTTTTTACAAATCTGAAAGGTAAAACGAAATGGTACATTGATACAGTTTCATTTTGTATTTCTCATATTAAGAATGCAGTTGAGCATCTTTTCATAACTTTTAGAGCCATTTATAGTTCCCTTTACAAACTGTTTGCATCCCTTGTCTATTTTATATTAACTTATTGTTATTCTGATTGATTTTTTTCGGGAGATTTTTACTTTGTGATGTGAGTGGCAACTTTTCTTCTAGTTTGTCATTCAGTTATTGCTGTTGCTTTACTTTGTTCATTGTGCTCCAATACAAAAATGCCTAGTCTAATTTTTATGTGGTTACGTTTATCAACCTCTTCCCTCATAAGTTCTGGACTTCAAGTTGTACTTAGAAAATACTTGCTTATTCCAATATTGTACAAGTATTCTTGTGTGTTCCTGTAATAATTTTAAGATTTCATCTTCCTGCATTCAAATAGGTTCTAATTTGGAATTTCTCTTAGTGATGTGAAGACTACATTTGTTTCTATTTATCCAGAGAGCTAACAGAATGTCTCCATACCACTTATTAATCAGTCTGTCATTTCTCCTACTAGCCTGAGATGCCATCTTTATAACCAAGTTCTTGTATTTTTGGGCTTCATCTTTAGACTTCTCACCAATTCCACTGGTCTTGGGTCCTGCTATTTAAACATGTGCTCTTTGTGTCTCATCCAAATTATTATATTGAAACCCTAACTCCTAATATATGGGGTGACAGGAGGTAGTGCCTTTGGGAGGGCAATTAGATGTAGATGAGATCGTGAGAGTGTAGTCCCCAAATGGGATTCATGTCTTATAAGAAAAAAAAGAGGGGCTAGAGCTTTGTCTTTAAGTGAAAGCACAAAGAAGAGGCCATATTATCACACAGCCACATGACGAATATCTATAACAATGAAAGAGGGCCCACACCGTGAAGTGAACCTGGCAGAATCTTCACTTGGGGCATTTTAGCTTTCAGAAATATGGGAAATAAATATCTATTACTGAAGCCACCCTGTCTGTATATTTTTTTATAACAATTGGCATTGGCTAACTACCTATATTTTTAACATATATATTTTAATATAATATAAAGTATTCTTTCAGATATGTGGCCTAAAGTTACTTTTAAAGGATGGCTACTATTAATGCCTCCTTCTGGAACCTGTCTTTGACCAAACCTATCCTGTTTATAAACTATACAGAAAAGGAGAAGGAAGAGGAGGAGGAGAGAGGGGAGTTGTTCTATTCAATGAAGGCCTCCAGGGATTTCTGGGTGACATGACGTAGCTGCTGTTTGATAGACTGATGGTAATGATCACTACAGAACTGTTATTTACAGCACCACAGGTCCTTCTACATCAGAACCATAGACAGGAATGGTCAGTGCCTCTTGGCAACAAAGATCACTGCTCAAATACTCCAGGTAATGCACAGTTCTGCAGACTAGCCTGCCTAACCTTGTCTGCCTGGCCTGTCTTTTAATATCACCTTCTTCCCTCTTTGAACATCCATTCTGACTTTCCATTTTTCCCTTATAACCTCACCTGGTGCCTGAGAGTTAATGCTTATTTTATCTTCAAGCTCGCCCTAACCTGTCAATTTTATACCCTAAATATCTTTCAATTCTATTTTATTCTCACTGTTCCTACTACATCATGGTCGAAACCAACAACATTTCTCTTTTGGACATAATGTCTTCCTCAATCTAATCTTCCCTTCTCCAATCCAGCCTCCACATGTTAGATACGGTTATTTTCAAAACATGGATCTGATCATTCAGCTGTATTGTTCTAAGTCCTTTAAGTGGCCTCTGATTGTTTAGGATAATGACCCAAATCCTCAACTTGCCTATAAGGTCCTGCAGGATCCAGTCCCTGGTAAACTCTCTACTTTCTTCTTATCCTATACTCCTCTTCACTCCCTCAGCTTCAGCCACACGGGGGTCCTTCCAGTTACAAAAACACACTTTTGCACATCTTGTTCCTTTTTTAAAAATTCATTCATCTTTCAGATTCCAGTTCAAGCATCACTTCCTTAGTGCTTCCTGATTTTATGGTCTGATTCCATGTCTTTGTGGTGCTTATCTCAGTTCATAATTACCTATTTACTTGTACTTTATCTGTTTCTTATAAGCACCATAGGAGTAGAGATCATGTCTTCTTGGCTTATAACTTTTCCCCAGTATCTAGCATGGAATCAATTAGAAGGCCAGAAAATATTGTCTATACCTCTCTGAGGTATACACAAGTAGAAGTAGAAGAAAGAAAGCAGGACCCAGGTTCTTCTATTGAGAATGTTGCTGGCATATGATCAATAGGCAGACTTCCAAGCTGGAAGCAGGCGACTGATTGAATGTATTTTATTCCTGTAGGAGTCATAGACTAGATAGAGACCTCGTCCACCATCTAAGTGATAGTAGATCTCCAAGGTATTTTGGCACTTTGACTTCGATAACAAAAGACCTAAAGTTATCCCTAGTTCCAGCCTCTCTTCCTAGCTTCCCTATCAGCTACAGTTTGCCTCCTCCTTCCTCATCAAATCCACCATTTTGTTCAAAAACCTACAGAACTTCTAAGATACCAGCTATGCTATGTCCACATAAAATACTGGGTTCCTGGATCCTAAAGGCCTATACATTGTAATAGTAAACCAAAGGCACATGAGATAATGATCTTTGTCTCCTGACATTTATGTTCCTTTATAGTCCTTTCCCACATCATCGCAGGGCCGGTTAGTGTACTCAGTAGAATGCAGCAATGTGACAGTTTGCAATTTCCAGCTAGGTCATAAAAGTATTGCATCTTCTACCTTGGTCTGTTAGATGCCTTGTCCTGGGGAAGCCACCTGCCATTCTGTGAGAACTTGTTTTTTTTTTTTTTTTTTTTTGTGGTACTGGGGATCGAACTCAGGACCCTGCGCTTGCTAGGCAAGTGCTTATTCCACTGAGCTATATCCCCAGCCCCCATTCTGTGAGAACTTGAAGCAGCCAGGTGCAATGAAGTCCATGTCAAGAAGAATTTGGGCCCCAGTAGCCAGCACCAATTTCCGGCCATGTGAGTGAGCCACACAGCACAGTTTCAGCCCCAGCTGATATGTAAGTACAATCTTGTGAGACACTCCAAGTCAAATAACACCCCAGTGGGCCACTCCTGAATCTTAATCCACAGATACCACTGAAGACAATCATTAACTATTATAAGACAAGCTTTGGAGTGATAGGTTATACAACCTTAGATATAGGCTACAAGGAGAAAACTAGGAGCCCGGTGTCTAGGCTATATGTTTAATATTTGGGTGCATAATACTTTTTTATATATTTTCTCTCTTTCTATGAACCATCCTGACGAAGAAATTTATAACCCTTCATCTGCACTTTCTGTATAATACCTGCATGCTTCTATGCTGGGCTGTCTATGTGCAATGCAGTGTAGTTCTAAATAGCACCAGCTAATACTTTCATTCAGATTCCTGCATTGCCATTAAGTACTTAGTATAACTGTGGACAACTGTCCTAACCTTCTTACACCTTGATTTTCTTATTTCTAGAATAGAAATAATAAGAGTACCTTCTTGGTGGACTTGTTTCTAATGCTCAGGGCAAGGTGTGGCACCAGGAAACTCTCCGAAAGTAGTTGTTGGCATTTTCATTACTATTATTCTCATGATTGTATTGTATTGTGTATTTACATATCTCATTCTATATCCAGATCAAACTTTTTAAAGCAATGTCTTGATGCCATTTATTTTTGTCTCACCAGCTACCCAGACCATAGCAGAAGCCCAGCATGGGTGTGTTCAACACTGCTTCTGAAGGGGTGTGGGTAGTTTGAAGGCAAGATACTTGAGTCACAGAGAACTAGAACAGAAATATTGTTTGTCATCCAAGAAAGGGCCAAAGAAAACACAGGGCAGTGCCAGGAATTGGGGCAGAAGAGAGAGCAGGAGGGTGCCCTGATGCCCAGAGTTTGGACAACTTTGGCAAAGGTGCTCAGATTGTTGCATAAGGGCTGCCTTTTAATTCAGGAAACTCCATTTTTCCTGCTCAGCTCTCAAGTCTTTGGAGGGATCTTCGCAATGCAAAACATATTCACTAGTAGCCAGGTCTGATGGTACAGATCTGATGCCTGTAATCCCAGCACTCTGGGAAGCTGAGGCAGAAGGATCATAAGTTCAAGCCCAGTCTGGTCAATTTAGTGACTTAATGAGACTCTGTATCAAAAAGTTTTAAAGGGCTGGGGATGTAGCTCAGTGTAAAGGCCCTAGGTTCAATCCGCAGTACCACACACACACACGAAGACTTCACTTGTAAGACAGTGGAGTCTTGGACAAGTATCCTTAACTCACTAAGCCTTTATTTCCACACCTACAGACCAAGGATAATAGTCATCACACTTGAAACTCAGGATCGCTGAGGGTTAAACGTGATCAAATTGGTGAAGCCCTTAGAGCTATAAAGAGCCCAATAAATGCTGGCCATTCTTAGCCTGGAGAAAAAGTTTCAACTAATATATTCTTTCACTTTCTTGTATCTCCATGCCAGAGAATTTCCATGATTCTCAAGCTTTTCAGCCTCCTTTGCAAAAAGAACCAACGTGCAGACGCACACTTGCACGCACCCTTCCTCCTGCAAGAGGTTAACCATTGTGACCACTACAATTAGCCCCTTTCCATCTGATAACAACCCCATCTAAGGAATTCACAACCGTTAATTAGAGGCGCCAGGCAATCTTGTGAGGGAGGAAAATTATCACTCAGCCTCTACACACATCTGAACCAAGTTGCTCTGGGGTAACCTCAGTCACAGAGCCCTAGCCTGAGCAGGGACAGAGAAGATGGAGCCTGCCAGCTCCTGGCCCTGCACAGCGCCTCTTCACTCTTCCAGGGCTCCAGGGGGCTGACTGGAGGCCCTGCAGTTGTAAGTTCATTATTAAATCATTTCTCACTGAAAGAAGAAAAGGACTCGAAGCTCCACACACAGTGGTTTTTAAAATGCTAGTCTTTCTTCAATAGAAATTGAATTCACTGATGTCGCCCAGGGAAAAGTAAGCCCCTTCCTCCCCTTCGAATGATTCTTTCAGGCTAATATAGCAGTTAAACCTTCAGGTATATAATAGCATGCCGGTCTATTAGCTAAGGTGATTTTATTCTTCAGCTTGCAGCTTCTTGCCTGACAGTTGTCACCTAGACAACCATGTCTACATGAACTCCAGAGGAGACTGGGGGTGTCCTCTGAGGAGACAGCTAGCCTGATACATCAAAACTTCTGGTGTGAGGGAACCATTCTTGGCTTTGCGATGTGGAACACACTAAATAATGCAACCAACTGTTGTCTATTCATCTTTCCCATCACCACCACCACCACCACCACCGCCGCAGGCCTCTCCTTGCCTGTGACCTTGAAACATTCCCTCAGCTTCAGGCCGTCCCATTCTCCTGTTATCAGCAAATCTGGTTTGGTGTGTGTGTGTGTGTGTGTGTGTGTGTGTGTGTGTTTAACAACTTTCCATCCTTGCAGCATTCTAGCTATGCTTCTTTATTCTGAAACAAAAGAACTGCAAAGGCGGAAAGTTCTCTGAACCGATGTGTAAGGAGACTCTAATCAGACAAGCCCCAGCAGACCCTGGTGACTTAATGAGAAGATGCCATCTTGGTTTGCCCCTGCTGGGAGGGGCTGAGCCCCAAGGCAGAAGAGGAGAGACTCTTCTTCTGACAGAGAACAACAAGCACCATTAAGTTAGAGGAATAAAGGAGTAAGGCAAACAAAGTGGCCAGCATTTGTTATTGGATGATTTTTTCATACTGGCCATTCTTACTGGAGTGAGATGGAATCTCAGTGTTGTTTTTATTTGCATTTCTTGGATGACTAAGGATGTGGAACATTTTCTCATATATTTATTTGCCATTTGCATTTCTTTATCTGAGAAGTGTGTATTCATCTCAGATGCCCATTTCTGGATTGGGTCTTTGAACTTGGATAGGTACATGTTTTTTAATTCTTTGTATGTTCTAGATAGAAGACCTTTGTCTGAGGGACAGCTAGCTAGGATTTTTTCCCAATTTGTGGGTTTTCTTTTTACTTTGTTGGTGATTTCTTTAGATGTACAAAAACTTTTCACTAGGATGAGGTCCCAGTTATTGATTCTTTGAAGTGTTTCCCTTGCTGTTTCATTTTTGTTCATGAACTCTCTGCCTACTCCTATGTCTTCAAGATTTTTACCTACTTTCTGGCGAGGCTGTGGAGAAATAGGGACTCTATTACACTGCTGGTGGGAATGCAGACTGGTGCAACCACTGTGGAGAGCAGTTTGGAGATTCCTCAGCAAACTAGGTCTAGAGGTTCCATTCAAACCAGCTATTCCCCTTCTGGGTATTTTCCCAGAAGATCTGAAAGCATGATATCACTCTGATATATGTGCACCCATGTTTATAGCAGCACAATTTGTAATAGCTAAATTGTGGAAGCAACCCAAATGTCCATCCACAGAAGACTGGATTAAAAAACTGTGACATTTTTATACAATGGAATATTATTCAGCTATAAAGAGTGACAAATCTGGAGCCTTTGTAGGCAAATGGTCAAAATTAGACAACATACACATAAGTGAAATAAATCAGAGGTACATGTGCAGGCAGCATGTTGTGTCACTGGTGTAAGAACCTGGGGGTGGGAACATAAACTAAGAGTCATGAAGGAAATCTGTTCAAAAGTAAAGAATAGAGGGGACGAGGGAAAGGAGAAAAGAATGAGGCAAAAATTTATGTATGTATGTATGTAAGTATCTATGTATATACATATGTGCAGGATGGCTAACATGGTTCTACTATTGACTTATGTCATTGAATGGTAAGGAATAGTTGATGACTGATTGTTTGATCAATTTTGTATGTCTTTATGTGTTCTCCGGAGCATACATTTTGAAGATATCAATATGAAATGCAACAAATATTGTTGGTTTTCTGTTGCTTTGTCTATAATTCAATTATGATTATAAGTTTGTTGAGGTACTTTGTGTCTCTTTGTTAATGCTTTTCTTTTTTTTTCTCTTTCTTTTTCTGTTGTAGTTGATGTAGTTCCTTTTGCTTTCACACTATAAAAAGAAGTTGTACTACTGACTTAGGTCACTTTATTGTAAGGAATAGTAGATGATTAATTGTCTAATCAATTTTGCATGTCTATACCTATTTTCCTGAATATATAATTAGAAATTATCAATATGTAATGCAACAACCATTGATGATTCCCTGTCACCCTATCTGTAACTCAGATTTGATTGTACTATTCTTATGCTACTTTGTGTATGTTTGTTAATATCTTTTTGGTTTTTTTATTATACTTTTAAAATAAAAAAAAAGAAAACAAAGTGGCCATTATAGGACAAAGGGCTGCACTGTTCTCATACTAGTAAGCCACGTGGCCGTGGATTGAGGGCATCAGTCACCAATTGTGTTCCTCCCAGGGTTTGTTTGGAGGGCCCATGGCAACAGCTATAGGATGCAAAGTAAGGCCTGCACACCTTGGATATCACATCTGAGGGGTGGCTACTCATGGGTGGGTACATCTGTGGGGCTGGGGGACTGACCAGTCATTCATGTAGTCATGGAATGTTGAGTGTATACCGGCTTTCCTGAGCTCTCTGCTAAAGACCCTGGGAATACAGTGCTGAACAAAGCAGACACAATCTTTACCTTCTCAAAACTTATACTTCAGTGTAATAAACATGGCTAAACATTACTTTAAAGTTATCACATTACCAGTTAAGTATTTCCAGGAAGCACCTACAAGAGGAGGAGTGTGGGGGAAGCAGATCACTTGTTCTATATGCCAGTCTATGCCAAACTTCGTACGTGCCAAACAAAGCAAGCTGTCCTGGCAGTGCTTAATCTGAGCCTTCATGGCTACCAATGGATGACAAGACAGACTTTCTCAGACAACTATAGTGGCCATGCCACCTGCTTGACATCCTTCTTCATGGGGAGGCACCCAGTGGTATGCTGAAGCCAGCTCACACTGGCTCTCGAGGGCTGATTGTACATGTCTCTTCTCAGTGCCATAATTGGTAACACCATGTTGGTAGTTTAAAATAAGCCATGGTGGGAATATCTATAACATGGAAATGCACTACAAAGCAGGGTCTCTGTTTGTTTAAAAACTTGTATCTCAGAACAACACACTGATTCTTCCTTATACAAAAGTTTGCTTATACAAAAGTTTGATTTCCATTACCCACAGTCAACTAAAGACTCAAAATATTGCATAGAAAATTCTAGAAATAAATAGTTCTCAAGTTTGAAGTTGTACACCTTCCTGAGTCACAGAAAGCATGAATCATTCCTTTGGCCATTTTATTGACTCTATATATACTACGCCCCTTGTCACTTAGTAGCAGTGTCTCTTATCAGGCAAACTGTCACAGTGTGGCAGTACTTGTGTTCAAATAACCCTTATTAGCCTTGAGAATAGCCCCAAAGTGCAGAGTGATGCCAACAATTCAGACATGCCAAAGAGGAGCCATAAAGTAAGTATTTCTTTAATATTAGAGGGTGGAAGTACACTAAGATATTTTGAGAGATCTCACATTTACATAACTTTTATTAAAGTAATTGTTCAATTGTCCTATTTTATTATAGTTATTGTTGTTAATCTCTTACAGTGTGTAACTCACAAATTAAACTTCATCATAGATACGTACAATAGGAAACAAAGCTGTTCACAGGGCTCAGTTCAATTTACATTTTCAGATCTCAGATCTCCACTGCAGGTCTTAGAGTGTATCCCAGAAAGATAAAGGCAGATTACTGTACTAAAGCATCCCTCCCGCCAGTCCAGAAATTGTGCTTGTTTAGTAGGATGTCTGGGTAAGATGACACCATTCTCTCCAATCCAACTTCCGACCTGAGTCTGGCCAGGTCTACTGCTCCATCTTTCTGGCCACTCTGTGGACACAGTGATGTGCAAAGGAGCCACATTAAAGCCAAGTACAGTTTTCCCTAAGATACTTCTCACTTTTATAGTTTTTAACTTTCAAACAGAAAAAATGCACATGTTCATCATATTCAACATGGTGTGACCCAGCTCTATGCCTGCCTCGAGGCTGTGGCCTCCTGCCTCTCCACTCTGTGGGCAGCTGCCAGTGGGGAGCGGTGGGGTGCATCGGCACCCACATCAGAGCCACAGCAACTCCCAGGGATCCAGCCAAGGAACAAACGGGAACTGGAGCACAACAGCAAGAGAGAGCTGCAGATGGAGGTGGCTCACACGACACCAC
>PVLD010027023.1:0-21346 GCA_004027595.1 Dinomys branickii
AGAGCTAATTCCCTTCTATGTTCTCTATAATTCTGTATTTCCTCAGTCGTTTTTGTACTAGCAGAAATGAAGATAACTTTATATTATACAGCATCCAGTGCAAATTCCCTACTATCTTATCTATAATTTGGTATTTCCTTTAATGTTTTTGTGTTAACTAATGTGAAGATAACTATGTAATACAACATCCAGTTCTAATCCCCTACTATATTCTGTATAACTTTGTATTTTCTGTATTGTTTATGGCTTTTCTGATTCATATGTCTCCATTCTTTTGTCTTTAAAATAAAATTTAAAAAAAAAAGAAAAAAAATGAGATATGTATTCATACACATGTACTAGAGGAGGAGCAGGAGGGAAAGAGGCAAAAAGGAAACATGATTAACCTGGATAGGGCTGGGTGTGGTGGTGCACACTTGCAATCCCAACACTTGGGAGGCTGAGGCAGGAGGATCATTGCAAGTTCAACACCAGCCTGGGATACACAGTTAAGTTCAAGACCAACCTAAACTATATAGAGAGACTCTTGTCTTAAAACAAAACAAAATAAAAATGACTAATCTGAGTAAAGAATAGTATCTGAGTATACAAGAATTCTTCGTTATGTTCCTGCTAGAGAACAGAACTGTAGGTTTAAAATTATATCAAAATGGATGCCTATCTCAACAAAAATTGCTCAGAAAGTTTAAGTTTAAAAGTTAAGCAACAAAAATTGCTCAGAAAAATACCTAAGTGAAGTGCATTTCTGTCCCTCCCACATACCCTTCTGTAAACCTCCTGTTACCCCAACGTAATATACAATGCTTGTGACACTTTTCCTGCATGACTTCTCTTCCTCTGTCCCCTTCTCAACAGCAGCAGTTCTTGGGAGTCTTCATTTGCAGCTTTAGGCTGGCAGCCTGGTGCCTCTGCTTGCTTGCCTCACTGTGACTCTTGGGCTTCAGGGCACAGGGAGGCCAGGCCCAGGTTCCCCAGGTCTCACGCATGTCAGTGACAGCATCCTGCAGACCCCTTGCCTTACCTCCTCCTCCATTGAACCTGGGAGTTCCTGCTTCTCTTTTTTCATTTTGAGGCAGGGTCTTGCTAAGTTGCTAAGCTGCCAGGGTAAGCTGGAACTTGCAACCTCTCTTCCTGCCAGGCTCTCACCACCATGCCTGGCTCAGAGGGGTCAACATCTACGCGTATCACAGGTTTCCTGAAGAAAGGGACAGGATGGATCAGCAACATTCCAGCTCCCACAGCACTGGGGCACTGCAAGGCCTGGTGTGGGGGAGGGGGCGGTGCTTGGGTTCTTCACTCCCGATCAGGGGCACTGGCCTGCACTCCAGGACCTAGGACTTCACCTCCCTCTACCAGTTCCGGCAGACAAGAGAGGCTTTCTGATCTGACCTATCCCCCTGCATCTGTTCTCCTGCCTGGGTCCTCAGTGACTGCAGTGGCCTTCGGGTCCCTAAAGAATACCTCGAATGCTCTCTACACTGCAACATGACTGCGCTGACCTGCAGCCACCCTCCCTCTCCCTCTCGCTGTCTCTGCCTCTGCTGTTTCTGCAGCTCCTCCTGCGGAGGAGGCCCGACTTCCTCTCTCCTGGGTGCGAGGACAGGAGGTGAGTGGTGCACTCTCATTACTTCTCCACTCCAAGTCAACCTGGAAGCACGAGCCCGCCTGCAAGCACGGGGAGGAAAGCACGGGGTTTGGGGTGTGTGCCAGTCAGCCACGCCGAACACCTCTCTCTAGCTCATTTCCTCCAAGGCTGAGCCACTCCAGCCCCATCAGCATTACAAAGAATGAAAATATCCGGGTGCCAGAATCAGAGTTTTCAACCACGACAGCACCGACATTCTGGCTAAGTGCTGCGGGAGCTGTCCCATGACGACAGGATGTACAGGGGCGAGCTGGTTTCTGCCCACTAGATGGTGTAGCACCTGCCCCTCTGGTTGTCATATCCAAAAACATTGCCACATTCATCTTCAAGAGGTGTGGTTGAGAACCCCTGCCCTAAAGCCTCCACAGAAAGGCATCGAGGTTCTCAGGAACTCGTGAAGGAGGCGCATGATGGAGCAACTAGCATGTGTGGCATGGCTGACAACAAAGGAATGACCCAAGTGAGGTGTAAATGGAAACCCTGGAACACTGCACGGCCACTACAGACCAATGCACAATCCACATTAGCGGGCATAAAAGATGTCTATGAGGTAGCAACAAAGTGCAAAGTCAGGGTTATTGTACAATTGCAGAGAATGCCAGGCTTAGTGTCATATGCTTGTTAATCCCAGCACTCAGGAGGCTGAAGCAGGAGGATCACTGTGAGTTCGAGCCCAGCCTGCACTGCATAGTTGTTATGGTTCTAATATAAGCATGTCTTTGTATCTGGAAACTGGTTTAAAGAAATGTGTTTGGTTGCCTAGTTGACAAGGGGTGGAATGTTGTGGTTGATACATTGTGTCAACTTGGGGAGTCTAGAGGTTTGGCTGAGTGATTGAGCAGGAAGCCAGGGTGCTTGCTTTGTACACATCTTGAGCCTGTGGAAGAGGAGGGCATGGAGACTATGTGACAGCTACATGCCCCCTGGGTGGGGGGTAGGCTGTTTACAAGGTAAGGGAGAAAGAGAGGCTGCTTGCAGCCATTCCTCCCTTTTGCTGGTTTTTTTTTTTTTTTTTTTTTTTTTTGCTGTGCTCTGCTGCCATGAACATTTGCCCTCTGCCATGTGCCACTCTGCCTCAGAACCAGCCAAGTATGGACTGAAACCTCCACAAAATGTAAGCTGAATAAACCTTTCCTTCCTTCATTCTGGGCATTGGGTATTTTGTCTCAGCAACAAGAGAAAAGTAACCAAGACAATAGTGAAACCCTGTTTCAAAAACAAAATTTTTTTGCAGAGTATATACTATGGTTTGACATAAAGAAACGATTGTGAAAGACTACAGTCCAGATTGGTAATATTAATTAGCTCTAAATGGGGAGAGACAAGTACACTGGTTTGTTCCTTTGCTTGCTTGTATCAGCGGCTGCTGACAATGAACACATTTTCCTTATTTTGTAAGACATAAAAACTGTTCAACAAGAGAGACAGCAGCCTGGATTTCGGGCGCTTGCTCCACTGCGCAGATCCCACAAACCATTTCTCTCCAGGAGCAAGGGTCCTTCTGCTTCACCCTTGGCTTCTCCCAGATGAAGACTCTCCTGGCTGAGGAAAATAGTTCAATAGGCCCGGTCTTTCTGTTCTGTTTCTTTCTCCCCCTTTCCCATTTCTCCAGCTACTCTACCTTCCCAGTGAAGGAGGCTCATACCTACTTTGAGGCAGGGCTAATCTGCAACTCAACTCCCTCCGGATGTTTGCAGGTGGCCAGAGCAGGGAAGCCCTAACCCATGGACTCCAGCTGCCCTCGCTCTGCCCGCTGCCCTGGGCTCACCTGGGCACTCTGCCTGGCCTCTTCCCCTAACCTAGGCCAGGGTACAGGCTCTGCCTCCCTCCGAGTCCCTCCCTCCCTGAGCTGCAGCCTCTCTGCTCCTGAGCAGCCCTGGCTCAGCCAGAGCCAGTGGGCAGGGAAGAGTGCACAGAGCCACAGCGAGCAGGCCGCAGGGCAAGAGGTGGCAAAACTGGCCAGGACGCACTCAGGGACGGCCCCCAAGTAACTGGACCACAATTGTCCTTCTGCACCACCACCACCACCACCGCCATGACGGCAGGTTCTGAGCAGATGGTGATGGGGAAGCTCAAGTCCTCGGCTCACTCCTGGCTTGGGATCCTGCCTGGGAAAGCATCTCCAGGGCACAAGCAGGGTACAGCCTGGCTGGCCCCACATGCCAGGCAGTACTGGCCCCTCCCAGTACATCTTGGTCATAAGCCTTGTGCTGCCCCTTTGGGGTCAGCAAGGCAACCTCCATGGCACAGATGGACAGACAGCTTGTCTGAGGTCACAGGCAGGTTAAGAGGGCTCTGAGTGGCTCAAATTTCCCCTCTTCACCCTGTTCTCCCCACCCTAGAATGTGACTCCCTAGCCCCAGAACAGCGCAAAGCTCCTTGCAATAGCAACAAATACCCAGGGCAACCAAGGACATTTCTGTGGTAAGAAAGTAAGTCCTAAACTGGGCAGGGTGGTGCAAGCCTGTAATCCCAGCATTCCCAGAACTTGGGAGGCTGAGGCAGGTGGATCACTTTGAGTTCAAGGCCAGTTGTGGATACATAGTGAGTTCAGGACCAGCCTGGACTACATGGTGTGAACTGGTCAAGGAAGGAAGGAAATGGTGAAGGAAGGAAGGAAAGAAGAAAGGGAAGGGAAAAAGGAAAGAAGAGAAAGAGAGAGGGAAGGAGGGAGGGAGGGAGGGAGGGAGGGAGAGCCCTTGAGCCAGGACCTGTGATCAGACAGTGACAAAGCCACACTGGGCACTGTTTGTTACAGGTGCAATAACACAGGGCCCTGTGCTTACAAGAGGCAGAAGTTAAATATGCAGCTATTATCACTGTGAAATTCTTTTTGTGTGTGTGGTACTGGGGATTAAACCCAGGTCCTTACCAATGAGCTACATCCCGGCCCCTTTTTTGTTCTTTATTTTGAGATAGACTTGCTAAGTTGCTAAGCTGCCCAGGGTAGGTTTGAACTTATGATCCTCCTGCTTCGGTGTCGCAGTGTGCTGGGATTATAGGTGTGTGCCACCACACTCAGCTCCATTGTGAAATCTGTAATTTGTTGAAGCTGGGTGCTGTATTTCCATTAGCTGGCCCTGCTTCTGGGAGATTCTCGGGCACATTCTGTCAGCGCAGGGCACTCCCATCTCAGGGCTTCCAGTGGACCCAGGGCCCCATACAGCCCAGGAAGGGATAAACAGCTGTGTCTGAAACAGAACAAACCAAAGCCCCAAATCCAAGCATTTACTCAGTGAAGTCTCCACCAAGACAAACCCCACCTGAGCCCCTCTGAAAGACACGCTTCCCTTTTGAGATTCCCATTCTACCTCATGCCCTAACCCCAGGGCCTCACTGTCACCTTCAGGAGACTCACGAGAGGAGCATCACGGGCTCTTTTCCCCGTGCAAGTTCCCGCGCAGTTCTGCCCACTTCCTGTAGCTGGTGTCACTGTGAGATGTCTGCTTTTCCGTCCCCTCCTCTCCTCCCCTGCTCACACACACAGTCCTAGGGGATGTGCTGAGGGATACTGTTTACCTTCCTCCGCACTGGGACACAAAACCCAACACCCACAGCCTAAGGGAGGAGAGGTGTATTTTGGCTCAGTTTCAGTCCAGAGACAGCCAGAGGGGCAAGGCAGAGGGGCTGGCTGAGGACAGATGCTCAGAGCACACTGCAGGGGAATTGGAACAAAGGGAGGACCCGGGGAGATAAATGCTTGCAGACCGCGCCCCCTGACTGATCTCCTCCAACCAGACCCAGCCTCTCAACAGCAATAGTTAAACATCCCCACAGTCCAGTCACCTCCCCAAAGCCCCGCGTAGGGTCACGGGAGGCTTTGGGAACATTCAGAAACAACCCATAACTGGGGAGGATGGAATTCCCTATCTTCCACAGGCCAAGAATCTTTCCTCAGCCCCACCCTGAAGAAAGGGCTTATAGGAGAGCTTCCAGACCTCATGCCACTCAGGCAATTTTTGCAAACACATGTCACCCAGGGAGCTGGCTCAAAGTGGGTGCTCAGTGACATCACCAGATGTCCCCTGGAAGCTCCCTAGGATGCCTGCATCCCTGGGGGCTTTTCCTGGCCAGTATGACCTAACCTGCGACCTGGCTTGGCTGCCCCCTTAGGAGGGGAGGAAAAGTCATAGATCTTGCAACTGTGATGTGCTCACCACAAGGACAAATTCTCTCCAACAAAGGGTTACACATAGCAGAGCATTTCTGCTTTGTGTAGAACCCATAATAAATAAAGGATCTAATGCAGATTTGCTTTCTTTGGCATATGGGTGTGGTAGGCAGAATAATGGCCTCCCACAGATGCCCCCATCCTAGTTTCTGGAATCTGTGCCAAAGGGAGTGATGGCTGAACGGGATGAAGGCCAAGCGCTAGCTGACCTTAGCCTAGAAACGGCACCCGCCCATACGTGGGGAAGGAATCCAAGGGGTTTGGCGTGACACTGTTGTGACAAGGATTCAAGATGCCACTGCTGGCCTTGCCGACAGAGGACGGGCCGTGGCCAAAGACAGCAGACGGCCTCTGCAAGCTGCAAAAGGCAAAAAGACAGATTTACACAAGGACCTCCCAAAAGAGACACAGCCCCATCAATACTGATTGAGCCCAGGGAGGCCAGTGTCAGGCTTCTAACCTGCAGACCTGTAAGATAATTCACTGTGCTGTAATCACTCTCATGGTGACAACCTGCTACAGCAGCGACTGAAGATGAATTGTGGGGTCCTCGGGAATCTTTAATAAGCAGAGCTGAGCAGAGGCAGGAAGGCAGGAAGGACACTCTGAGCGTGCCTGCATTGCCCAACAGTGGAGGTCCCTCACTTGGGTCTGGGTAGACCTGCTGAGCCCAGAAGCTCCTACCCCACATCCTATCGAGCTGGGATTATCCTGTCAACTAAATAAAGCACGAAGGGCTGGGGTGTAGCTCTGTGATAGGTTCTATGCTTATTACCATATGTGAGGCCTTGGGCTCCATTTCCAGCTCCAAAAAGACATGGAAATCATTATATTGACTATAGATTTCTAAGAGATAATGGAGGCTGTACATAAATGAATACTCAGCCTCGATTCATCCTCTTGGGAAATGCTGTCATGATTAAAGTGGTTTCTTCCAGATCAGCAGCACTTAATCGTTTTAAAACTGCGTGCTCTGCTCAAAATTTCAGGGAAAGAAACTGCCAACAGGCATAAAACCTTGTACCTAATGTTGCAGGGGGCTTGGGAAACCCCAGAAGCAGAACCTAAGCTGAAAAGCCCTCGGACAGCAGCAGAGGGGAAGCTGAGGACTTTGTAAAGGCTGAGCCCTTAGGGCCACTTCCAGATGGCTTCTTACTTGCCCTGGCCCTGACCTGTAAACTCCGGAATTATCTGCAGGGATATCTCCTCCCACTGGCCTGCAAAACCTCAGGGATTACAGACCAGGAGCCAATGCTGGGAATAAGATGTGAGAATGATGAATGGCAAAAAGGATCAGTGAAGGCTGAGGCAGGAGGATAGTTGTGAATTCGAGACCAGCCTGAGCTACAGAATGAACTCAAGGCCAGCCTGAACTGCACAGAGGGACTTTATCTCAAACAGACAAAAAAAAAAAAGAGCAGTGAAAAATGACTCTGGAGGCCAATTTCCTGGCATGGCAATAGCAGATCTTATAGGTGGAAAGGCACAAAGTTAGTCAGGCGTGGTGATGCATACCTGTCATCCAGCCCTTGGGAGGCTGAGGCAGGATGATTGCCTAGAGCTTGAGGCCAGCCTTGGGTACATAGTGAGTTCAAGAACAGCCTGAACTACCTAATGAGACAGATCCTGTCTCAAAATATAAACCCTACCACCCTCTTGGAGCAGGGGGAGAGAAAGACACCTAGATCCCTATTACTGACCCCAAGAAGGTGGCAATGGAGGCTTGCAGTTACATCTACTCAGAGTGCCTTCTCCCTGTTGCAGTGCCTGGAGGACATTGACTGACCTTTTCAGTGTCATCCCCATATACATAGGTAATCCAAACCACACTCCTCCTCCAGCCGTCCCTGCACTGTACACCTACAGTCCTGGCACTGTCATACTGAGTTATGACTGACCTAGCATTTCCCTTTCTAGACCCAACCCTTCTTAGGGAGGCGATGACAACCTGCTCACCTGGACTTTATTTTGAACCATTTTTTCTTTTCTTGCTTCTCTACCAGAACCTCTGCTCCCTCTAACTCCAGTTCAAACTGTTCTTTCTGGAAGGGGCAGACTTGTTGCTTGGCTGGTGAATTATTCACCATGCACCTTACCCTCATCCGAATCATTCAGTCTCTTGTTTGGCATTTGCTATGTACCCAGGCTAGTGGGTCCTGGAGATAAGGGATAAAAAAGAATAATCCTTACCTCAAAGCAGTTCCCAATCTAAGAGACAAGACTCACCAAAGAAAGGTGATTGCCTCGGCTATGGATACAGGTGTGCACCGCTATGCCCAGCAGGAAAGCCAAAACACAAGAACTTGTTAGGTGTCGTACATACAAGGAGTCCAGGGCAGCAACAAAACAGTTCTGTTTACTTGGCCCACAGAGCTCCTCTGGGAGATGAGCTGCTCCATTTGGATCCATCTTGAATGAGCGTCTTCCTCTTGTCTCCCCAGTGAGTCAGACTGGATGGGGCCAATCATTTCAGCTGTTTGTCCTGATGACGGGGAAGGGTTTGTCTTTGTGTTTGTGTGTTGGATCAAAGTCCTTCTAGGTCTTTGGATGCTGTGTCTAAGAGGATAGCTGGAGACTGGGCTGCCCCACCCCCACCCACCAACCAGTTTAGCATGGAGTGATGCACGCTTGCTAATGACTACCTCCATATAGCATGTCATTCCTCCTGCTCAGTGCCTCTGGCTTCAGGATCCCAGTATATTTTTTTAGTTTCTCACCCAGAAGTGGGTGAGTTCATCATATCCAAGGTACAAGAGACAGTAATTCCTATGCTGCCAAACAATTACTTGCCAAAAGTGTAGCAAGAGCCGTAACAGTAGTTTATGTAATGTAACAGCAGGAGTAGTTAACTCATGAGAGAGGCGAGCAGGAGCATGAGTTTCGTTTGGATTAGGATTTGAATATATATTTATTTGTGGTAAAATATATATAACCTAAAATTTACCATCTTGATCATTTATTTATTTATTTATTGTCTTTTTGAGAGAGGGTCTTGCTATGCAGTTCAGGTTGACCTTGATCTCACTTTGTAGCCCAGGCTGGTCTCAAAATCCCAACAGTCCTCCTGCCTCAGCCTCCCAAGGGTTGGAATTACAGGTGTGGGCCACCATGCCTGGCCCTGCATTTCCTTAATAGTGGTGTTAAGCAGCTTTTCATGAGCTAATTGGCCATTTGTAGATCATTTTTGGAGCAATGTCTATTCATGTCCTTTGCCTACTTTTAATAAACATTTTGTTTTTGTTATTGTGGTGTGTTCTTTATATATTCTTGTTACTAATCATTCCTCAGATATAGTACACGGCTTGCATATATTTTGTAGGTTGCCTTTCAACTCTGTCATTTGAAGAAAGGTTTTAATTTTCATGTTGTCCAGTGTATGTTTTTACTTTTGTTGCCTGTGCTTTCAGCCTATTTAAGGTCATTTGCAAATTCAGTATCACAAACCTTTTATTCTCTGGTTTTTGAGACAGGGTCTTGGTATATAGTCCAAGCTGGCCTTAAACTCATACTGATCCTCCTACCTCAGACTCCCAAGTGCTGGGGATTATATGCATGCACTAACACACCCAGCTTTCTAAGTTTTCTTTTCAAAGTTCTTTAGTTTTAGTTTCTCTATTTAAGGTCTTTGATCTATTTTTAGTTTTTTGTGTAAGGAAAAGATCCAATTTCATACCTTTGCATGTTGATGTTGTTTTCCCAGATCCATTTGTTAAAGACACTGTCCTTTCCTCATCGAATGGCACTGGCACCCTTGTTGAAGACCCTTTCTTTACAGTGGTGCTCTTGGTGCATGAACTGAATACTTTCCACAATTTTGGTTGCAAACCAAATTGGACAGGAACCAAATTAAATTTCCCCTTAAGGTTAACACCGAACCTAACCACTATATTTTGATGTTGATTTTGTTTTTGATTTTTGAGGAAGGGTCTCACTATGTAGTTCAGGCTGCCCTTGAACTTTCAGGTGAACCGCCTGCCTTAGCCTCCCAAGTGCTGGAATTACAGGCATGTGCCACCATGCCTGGCCTAACCACTGAATTTGGTTCAGTTCTCATCTAATCTAGGGTTTGCAAAGAATTAAGTTTGTAAATTGAGATTCCACTGTATGTAGGTAAGGGATTTTTTTGGACTCTGTTCTATACTAATGACCTATACTTTTTTGCTAATAGATCACTTTTATTATTGTAGCTTTTATCAAGTTTTGAAATCAAGAAGTCTGAGACTTTCAACTTTGATCTTTTTCCAGATTGTTTTGGCTGTTTGGGTGTTTGTCTAAATGACCTTTAGGATGGATATTTCCAGTTTGACCATGAGTGTTGTTGGAGTTTTAACAGTGCAGTACATCTGTAGCTCTTTTAGGTAGAATGGACATCTTAATAATATTTAAGTCTTCCAATCCATGGATGTGGGATGTCTTTCCATTTGTCTCTCTTGATCTCTTTTAGCAACATTTTAAAGCTTCCAGTGTAAATTTTCCAGCAGAAATTTTCTGCTTCCTTGGTTGACTGAAATACTGTGTAACAGACATAAAACGTGACACACAAACTCAAGAACAAAGTTCATGAACAGAACCAAACTCTTCTCTACTCTGGTCCCAAATCCCAGTTCTCAGAAATAAATTAACAATGCCACTATTGTGACAGCAGACAAGACTGAGTGTCCCCACCCTAAACCTTTCTGGCCTTTCAGTTTTCTGCCCTCACACCCACCTCAGTTTTTTGGGATAGTTTTGTTACTTTCTGAGGGCAGAGAGAGTTCTTGTTTTTTTCTCTTTGGCATTAGCTGTTGTTATTGTTTCTGTTTCTGTGAACTCTTTCTCTTCCTGCTACTTCAATTACCACAGGCTGCTCTTAAAAAGCAAAGGCCTCTGCTCTTGGCCTGAAGGGAGGGGAAATTACAGAGTTTGCGAATGTCAAAAAGGTGACCTAGATTTACAGCACTGAGGAAAACCAAGTTCATGGCTGAGTGATCTACACCATCACTCAGAGGTGGACTCTACCTGATGTGGGAGCAGGTGTGCCAAAAGGTCAGCTGAGTGGAAATACTATCACTAACTAGAACTCACATGCCAGGTGTTTCTGAAGCAAAACTTCAGATTTTGTTACAGAAGCAGCCCTGGTGGTGCACATTTGTTGCTGTGAGTTCAAGGCCAACCTGGACTACACAGCAAGAGACCCTGTTTCAAAAAACAAAAGAACTCATAATGGGAGGAGCTTAAGGCCAAGCAAATATATTTGTCCTCAAATTACAAATTTCTTCCATGTCTGCCCATTTGTTTCCAATCAAGGTTAAGTGTGTTACTCTCTGCAGACTGGCAATCAAATGAACTCTCCAAGAGCTTTTCATGTATAAACAAGCCTGTGTTTTGTCTGTCATCTTTCTTCAAACTTTGGTGCTTACCACAATTTGTTTTGTTTTTCGTTTCTGAGACAAGGTCTTGCTATGCAGTTCAGGCTGACCTTGAACTGAACAATTTACTTTCAAATCCTTGAGAAGACTTTCAAATTATAAACACAATGTGAGAAAAGTATGTGGACCATAGCCTTCCAGAGCCCAAAGCAGAGTTAAAAGATCTCATCCTCCTCCAGCTTGGAAACCGAGGCAGAATGAGATGACATTATTAGACCAACAATGGTCCCTTAACTCCCAGGTGAGGAGCAGCGGGGGTGAAGACAGCTCCCAGATCACTGCCCAAGGTCCCCCTCCAGTCTAGAATGCTGATTCTGTAACTAGTGCGAGCTGGAAGAGCTGTTTGTTCTGGTTTTTTCTCTTCCCTTTTTCCTTAACCTGACCTCTTTGTGATCCTAATGGGGTTTAAAATCAGTGTGCACACTAGGGTCAGCTAGTTCTGCGCATCTCATCCTGGACTTGACCTCCCTTGGGGTCATGAATGAGCACGGATAGAGGGCTTTCTCCCCTTCGACCATCACAAGGAGTGGAGACACTGGTTTTCCAAGGATACGTTTTCCACCATGCAAAGAAAATTGGCCTGAAAAGAAGCCAACACATAATGCTCAGTGTCACCCATTATAATAGTCACTTTTCACTGGTGGGAATTGCCAGGTCTAAAATTAGAAACCAAATACTGATTCTTGTTACAGAAGCAACTATTCTTATAACTGGTATGGTTTTGGTAGGCACAACTGGCTGAATCCAGATGCCACTGCTTATGAGCTATGCTCAGCAAGCTGAACTAAGAATTGAGCTTCCCTAGGCTGTTGTGAGGACCTAATGCTAGAGGCCTGGCTCAAGCACACATGAGATCCCTCCCATCAAGGTGCCCAAGCAGAATTCACCCACAGGCAACCATCGTTTGTGACAGACATAGCCCTGTTAAAATTGGTGGTGGTGCATGCCTATAATCCTAGCACTTAGGAAGCAAACACAGGAGGACCAAGAGTTTGACGGTGGTTCAGGCAATTTAGTGACACCTTCCTTAAGAAAGTAGTAAGAGTTAAGACAGTGGCTCAGTGTTCCCTGTGTTCAGCCCTCAGTATTACAAAGAAACTGACTTGTTCTCTCCCCAACATCCTTAAGGAACAAAGGTAGCCAGAGAAGGTCATCTGTTACTTGGAGACATATTTTAGAACACTTTGGAAAATGGCTGTTTTCCCTGTTATTGAAGTCTGTTTTTAAACTGCACTGTTCTCTCACGTCACTCCTTGGAGTGGGGAGTTCTTTTACTGGATAAATATATATTGAAACGACTTCATTGTTAACCAAATCATAATTACTGGTCATCCCCAAGACATGATTCAGACTCCCTTAAAATTATATATTCATTCACCTCTTGCCTTACCAGAGCACCACACCAGGCTATCATTGAAAGCTCTACAAGGGTCACCATCACTGGTCTAGAACTTTCTTTTTCCATTCCAATTTGAATCTGTTCTGTTCCTCAGATAAGGTCCCTACTGATTTACATGACTACCTGGAAACACATCTACTTGGACATGAAATTCCTGCTAAACTCCAGATGTTGTGTTTCCTGAAGTACAGAAACTGAGCTAAATACAACACTAGGGTGAATGCCACTCTCCAGAGCCAGGGAACAGCCTTTTAGAGATTATGGCAGAGACATGTGTTCTCAGTTGTTTCATTAGGTTTAACTTTGCATATAAGAACTAAAAATCCCAAAATCTGTGTATCTTTTCATTCCTCTATTTCAGTGTTATGGATGTGTCTAGATGATCCCCCTCACCCCAAAGCCTCACGCAGTCATGGGGCGGGCTCTCAGACCTTTTGACTGACTCGTGGTCCAATGCTGGGATTATAGAAATGTATACTGCGCCTGCCCCAGGGCAGCAGCCTGCACACAGGGGCGGAAAGCATGTGCTCGCTGCTGCTCCTCCCTTTTTTGCTCTTGCTGCTTTTGCAACCTTTCACATCATGAACTTTTGCCCTCAGCCCTGTGCCACTCTGCCTTGGAGTCAGCTGAGTATGGACTGAAACGTCCACAAACTGTGAGCTAAATAAACCTTTCCTTCCTTAATTCTGGGCATCAGGTATTTTGTCCCAGCAACGAGAGAGAAGTAATTGGGACAAATGGGAATCCTGAAGCTCTCTCCTTCCCACTGATACATAAAAGGTGGTTTTAGAAAAGTCAAGTAATTGGGAAACTATAAGGCATCAGCAATAAAAACAGAGATAGGCTTCTTGATGTACATAGTGTCAGCCTAAACCAAACTCAATTCCAATGGGCTGCAGCTCCCCTAAAACGTTTTAGACATTACTGAGTAATGATGTTTGTACAAAGTCATTCTAGGTGTTTCAGATGGAACTGCATTAGTGCTGTTTGCTAAATACACACTGAACAGAGATCTCTGGAAACAAATATTAAGTCCAGAATACAAAACATGGGCACTGGTTAGCCCAACACATTTTCGTTTGTCAAGGTCCACTTCAACCATCCTAAAACTCATATATCCCACGCCTCCAGGGGAGAACAAGGCAAACAACTGGCAAGTGCAGCATGGCACACTCAGGCCATGATGAGGCATCCATGCACACAATGTCACGTGAGTGACAAGCACAGTTACCTAAACGATGAGCAGGACAGATGCTATAGAAATGTAGATAAAATAAATACGCTGGCACCTTCAGGGTGTGAGGGTCATTCCCTGAAAATTGCTCAGACGCTTCAACTGGGGAAGCTGCCACCACAGGAGTGGGATCAAAGAACAGAGGGCAGCACATGTACACATGTATGTACATACATGTGAACATGCTACATGCTAAAACTTGATGACACTTCCACCAACTGAAGTCTCCACCATGCCAGAGGAGTCAATAGAAGGCCTTGCCAAATCTGGTCAGGAGACAAATTGACTGTCAGAAGTGTTAAACCAGTCACTGTCCCTTCCCTCACCTTTCACGCAGCTGTTACATAACCAGGGTACCACTGGTTGCTAAGGATTCAGCTGCATCCTCTGTGTGACTGAAATGAACAATGGCCCCATCACTGTGAGTTCGAGTACAGCCTGGGCTACATAAGTGAGTTCAAGGCCAACCTGCACTACACGGCAAAACCCTGTGTTGAAAACACATAAATATCATTTGTGAAACTTCTGAGATCTTTACATAAAGACTCAGAGGTTCCTGAACTGTGGAGGTGTGTGTTATATCACCCTAAGTGGAATCATTTGCAAAACCAAGTTGAAATTTATTTTTTTTAAAGAAAACTCAAAAACTGTGTTGCTTTTCTTCAGAAAGACAAACTCCTCTTTTCATAACCTCATCTCCACACTTCAGAGACAGACACGATGCTGGGCTCGGCTCAGCTCCCTCCCATTCATCTTAAGCTCTCCAAAATTAGGAGCCACAGACAGGAGCGGCTGCACAGCAGCCACAACACAATCGCAAGGCTGGCCTGGAGACTGAGGACACTCAGATGCCAGGGGCACAGTCTTTCACATGGACACTCCACTCGTGAAATCTCTGGGCCCGGCCAGAGCTCCAATACTGCCCCTTCATCTTGTTCCTTATCTTTTGGGAACTCACATTTTGTAAAATGATGCCATAAAATATATTCTAAATAAGGGAAGTGAGTAAAAACCACCCCTGGAAGCCAGCCGGCTCCCCCAGTGGAGCCCCACATGGACGCTAGTCTAGAAGGCAGGCCCTCAAGGTCCAACTGTGATCTCAGTGGGACCCACACTCGTTACCAAACACACAGGAGGCACAAGTCCATATAACCCATTCCTGAGACTTGAACACATATGGGTGGCTGGCCAGGTCCTTTTTTTCTCTCTTGTTACAAAGCTATTTTGAGCTATAAAGCCAAATTGGTTAATTTTGTTTTGTTTTGAGACAGAATCTCACTATGTAGCTCAGGCTGGCCTCGAACTTTTGTCCATCCTCCTGTCTCTGCCTCCCAAGTGCTGGGATTACAGGCTTGTTCCCCCACACCGGGCAAATAATTTTTTTAAAAAGGGGAATTTATTGTCAAGCAGGGGATTCCAGCGCAGAGAAATGAAAGGCTCCTGTGGACTATTTCACCCGGGCTCCAGGGAAGCCTCATCAACTATGCCCACTGACGTAGCACCCCCCCCTCCAGGCACAGTGGGCCACTGCTGCTGTTTCAGTTTTCTAGCCCCCTTGGGCAAATACTGTGTCAGCAGTGAGGATTGTAAGTACCTAATTCTCCTCCACATGCAACAAGGGCCATTATTTTCTCCTTACCTCACTACTCTTATGACAAATTATAACAAAAGCACTTCACAGAAATACCTCCTGAAAATGTGCAACTTTCATTCAAGAAGCTGAGTGAAATAAAGTTTTCTTTTTGAACTCAAACCTCGTAACTACAGGAATTTTACTGACTCTGTGTCTGTGTGTGGTACTAGGGGACGAATCGGGCAAGCATGTGCCAGCCTAACAGTCATCCCAGAGCCACTTCCCAGCCCTTTTTAATTTTTGATACAGGGTCTCTCGAAATTGCCCTCATCTGCCCCGGAATTTGCAATCTTCCTACTTCAGTCTCCAAGTAGCTGAGGTTAATTACAAGAAAATTATAGAAAATCTGCGAGCAGATTTCTTACTATAAAATGGAAAAAATTCAATCTTGAGCCCAAACAAACATTACAAACACTTACTAACAAAAGGAAAGCTCAATATAACCTGCAGATGAATACTCTTCCTATGGATATTTAAAGCTAGCAATCACTTTTCATTAATACTTGTTAAAACCTATGTAGCAACTTCTAGATGTAGTTATGTGTTCAGTTCCAAGGTAAAGCATTAGACACAAGAAAAGGGTCACACTGCCATGAGCGGTTGTTTTTCTGCCCTGTGGAGGTAGGGATTGAACACAGAGCCCCATGCATGCCAGGCAGGCACTCTACCATCTAGCTATCAGCTCAGTCACCACTGGAAAAGAAATAAAAAGACTATATACACACAAGATAGGATTACACACTTTAATCTGATTGACACAGATAAAGTACAGTGAACATGAAAGAAATTTAGTTTTAGCACTGCTTTATGCATAACCAGATGCAATTTTTCCAAAAACAAACAAAATACTTTTAAAAACCACATCTGGGCAGGGCGGCGTTTCCAGCCTGAGTCCCGGCTGTGCAACGCAGACCTTTCTCCAGCAACAGAGGCCAACCTGCAACGCCACATGAGCAGCACAACCCTTCTCCTCTGGTAAGGCCTACACCTGGGTTCTGCTCCACACCTTAGTTAGGAAGGAACTCCAACTGGGAGGGCCCATCCCTGTTGGTGGTTGAGACCTGCAGTGTGGAATCAGCCTCAGGCTCTGGGAGCCTTGGGGTTGGGAGGAGAGCCCTGTTCCCCCCGACCAGCTACCTGAGGATCCAGAAGCAGAAGCCACTGCCTGACCACCATAGGCTTCAAGGCTGAGGCCCACATGCTTCCTGTCCACACACTGGACACTCTGGTACCGAAGCCCAGCACTCTCCCCCACTATCGCAGGTGTGGTCTGAGCCGTGCACCCCAGCAATTGCCTGGGGTCCCTGGGCCCAGTGGTCCACAGTCTGCTACCATCCTGGGTTTAGTTTGACAGGTAAATTAGGGTCCCTAGAGTTGTTTGTCAGCTGCCTGGGTAGTCAGTAGCTCAGCACTAGTCATGTGACATTTAAAATGACAAGACATAGGGGCAAAATGCAGTCTCAGAATACAACTCCACCCAGAACAAGTACAGGACACAATAACATACGAGAACTAGGAAACCACATACCTAAAATCTATGAAATGATCACTGCTGAAGTAAAGAAACAACTCCGTCAGGGCATAGAAGGGATTAAATATGAAATGATCTCTCAGGCAAAAAATGAAATAAAAATAATAATGAAAGAAATGTGTCTTGGTTACTTTTCTCCCATTGCTGAGACAAAATACCCAACGCCCAAATGAAGGAATAAAAGGTTTATTTAACTTACAGTTTGTGGAGGTTTCAGTCCATACTTGGCTGGTTCTGAGACAGAGTGGTACATGGCAGAGGGCAAACTGTTCACGGCAGCACAGCACAGCAAAACAACCAGCAAAAGGGAGGAATGCCTGCAAGCAGCCTCTTCTGTTCCCTTACATTGTAAACAACCTACCCCCACCCAGGCGGGGGGTAGCTCTCACACAGTCTCCATGCCCTCCTCTTCCACAGGCTGAGGATGTGTACAAAGCAAGCACCCTGGCTTCCTGATGAATCACTCAGCTAAACCTCTAGACTCCCCAAGTTAACACAATGTATCAACCATAACAAACTGCTTCACACATATACAGAAAGAACAGATAAAACACTAGAAGATCAAAGGCAACAAATGGAAATGTTCCATGAGCAATTCAGGAATGATTTAGAACACATGACACAGTCTCAAAGAGATTTCCAGGAAATGCAAACTGCCATTGAAAACTTGCAAAACCGGTACAGGGGAAGATGGTGACCAGGTGAGCAGCAGAAAAAAAATCCTCTCAGAGAGAGATCTCTAGCTCGAGACAGGCTCGGCACGTGTGGGTGCCGGGACCACGGCTGTGAAGTTCAAACTGAACGTGTTGCTCTGCGCTGCCCGGGTCATGGCGGGGCGGCCCAATTTGCCATGGCGAGGAGCAGGCGGGCCCGGAGCACTGGGCGCCTGAGGTGCTCAGTGCGGCAGCGCGCAGGTGGCGGATCAACCAGGTCCGCGTGCCCAGAGGGCACCTGCAGTGGGACGGACCCTCCCCTCTCCCGACCCTGTGTGGCTCGAAGGCGGCTGTGGCCAGAAATTGGCTTTTTAGCACTGCGGCACAGGGCAGACTCGGAGCCCGCATTCCTCAGGCAGGTTGCGCTAATCCGGGCTGTGGACCGGGGTCCCGCTCCGGTCCCCATCCCTGCAGCGAGCGCCCTCCTTGGCCTGAAGCCCACGGCCGTGGCAGCATGCGCAACACAGCAGAACGCAGCGCCTCGCTCCCTCCCCCTGGCCCGGAGCACACGGGCACTGCAGCGGCTGCAGTCAGCAGCCCCTGCGAGAGCACCGAGGAGGTAGAGAAGCGCCAGGGAGCGGCGGATCACGGGTGAAGCACGAAATATTAGCACTTTGGGGCCCTCCTGCCTACATGGATCCAGGGATGGGTGAGCCGATTGCACGTCGTGACCAGATTTCTGAGTCGGGGAGAAGCTCGACCCAGGAAGGAACACCTGAGCGGCCCTCCTGCCTGCAAGAACCCAGGGACAGGTGAGTTGTTTGGGCACCCCGACCGGATTTCTGAGTTGGGGAGAAGCTCTGCCCAGCGAGGAACATCCAAGCGGCCCTCCTCCCTGCATGGACCCCAAGACAGGGTAGCTGTTTGGGCGCCCCAACCAGATTTCTGACTCGGGGAGGAGCTCCACCCAGGGAAGAACACCTGAGCGGCCCCCTGCCTGTACAGACCCCAGGGCCAGCGAGCTGTTTATGCGCCCTAGCCAGGTCTCTGGGTAGGAAGTAACTCGGCCCACAAAGCAGAATAAAAGCAGCCTTTTGAGCGGAACTCTCAGCAGAAAGCTTAAGGGACATTCTCCCGAAGAGAAGGAGCCATTGGAGCAGCCTTTGCAACAGACCTTCGCCTGGTGAACTGCCTGGGTAATTTATAGCTCAATATTTTGAATCTGATACCCAAAAATGGGAAGACAAAAGAACAAAACGCAGTCTCATAACTCAACCACATCCAGAACAAGTACTGCATGCGAGGATATAGGGTAACAAGGAAGCCACATACCTGCAAGTTCTGAAACAATTGCATCCGAAATAAAGAAACAACTCCATCAGGCCACAGAAGAGATTAAAGCAGAAATAAGCCACATACCTGCAATGAACTCTCACCCAAAAAAATGAACTGAAGGACTTCCGGGGAAGATGGCGACCAGGTGAGCGGCAGAGGGAATCTCTCCCAGAGACCGACCCTTTGCGCGCGGGTGCCCAGTGTGTGGATGCAAAATTCCAACTGATCAGGCTGCTCTCCGCGGCATGAGCATTAAAGGGCTGGCTGGACAAGCTGGGCGGCGAGAAGTGGGCGGATCCTGAGAGCTGGGAGCCCAAGAGATCGGTGAGGCGCTTCGGCCGCAGCTCGGCTCAAATCGCGTACAGCCGAGAGAGCGATTGCAGCGGGAGGAAAGCCTCCAGCTCCTGAACCCGATCATCTGGGAGACGGCTGTAACCAGGATTTGTTGGAGGCAGCAGAGCAGAGGAAACTCAGAGAACGAGCTACTGGGACAGATTGCGCCAATCTGGGCAGCAGTCCGGGATCCCACTCACAGCCCAGCCCCCGCAACCGGTGCTGCGCGAACTGGAGCAGCTGCGATCGGCGGGATTTCAGAGTCGGGAAAAAGCTCGATCCACAGAAATACATCTGAACGGCATTCCTGCCTGCAGGATCCCAGGGTGAGTTGAGTGGGCGCTCTAACCAGTTTTTCCTGAGTCAGGAAGAAGCTCTGCCCAGCCAGTGACATCAAAGCAGCTTTAAGGACTGCGGGATCTCCAAGGTAGGAAGAGCTAGCTAGGCGCACCTAGGGGATTTGTAAAGGGGGAAGGAGCTCCACCCAGGGAGGAACACCTGAGTGGCCTGTCTGCAAGACGCCTGGGGCGGCGACCTGTTTATACAACCCAGCCAGGTCTCGGGGTAGGGAGTAGAAGCGGAAATCTCAGCAGACAGCTTAAGGGACATTCTCCCAAAGAGAAGGAATTATTGGAGCAGCCTCTGCAGCAGACCTTTGCCTGCTGAACTGCCTGGGGAATTTATAGCTCCACATTTTGAATCTCATACCCAAAAATGGGAAAACAGAGGAACAAAATGCAGTCTCAAAACTCAACCCCACCCAGAACAAGTTTTGAATGTGAGGATAAAGGGGAACCAGGAAATCACATACCTGCAAGTTATGAAATGATTGCATCCGAAATGAAACAACTCCAACAGGCCATAAAAGAGCTTAAAGCAGAAATAAGCCACATACCCGCAATGATTTCTCAGACAAAAAACGAGCTGAAAACTATAATGGAAGAAATGTTCCATACACATAGAGAAGAAATAGACAAAAGAATAGAAGAAAATAGGAAACAAATGGAAATGTTACAAGAGCAATTTAGGAATGAATTACCAAGAATGAAACAGGTCCAAAGAGAATGTCAGGATTTCAAAACTAACGCTGAAAGCACGAAAAACCGTTTAAATGAAACCGAAGATAGAATTTCAGAACTTGAAGACAGCATGGCAGCTTATGAGCGTGAAAGGAAGAATCTCATGATATCATCAAAGACACAAGAAAAGTCAATCCAACAGCTGCAAGATGAATCAAAACGTAACAATATTCAAATTATAGGGGTGTGTGAAACAGCAGGAGATCTCACAAACGATATAAAAGGAATATTTGCTGAAATAATAGCAGAAAATTTCCCAAACAAGGTAAAAGATACTGAAGTACAGTTAATCGAGGCATATAAAACCCCAACGAGCCATAACCCAAAGAAAACCACAAACAGACATATAATACTCAAGATCACAGACATCCAGCAAAAGAACACAATATTAAAAGCTGCTAGAGAAATGAAACAGATCACCTATAAAGGAAAGCCCATCAGAATCACAGCAGACTTCTCAACGGAAACCATGAAATCAAGAAGAGCTTGGAGCGAGATACTACAGATTCTAAGACAAAACAACTTCCAACCCAGACTGATGTATCCTGCAAAACTATCCTTCAAATGCAATGGAGAAATAAAACATTTCCACGACAAAGAACAACTGAAGAACTTCATGAGTGCCAAACCAGCATTGCAAAAAGCACTAAAAGATATTCTAGACAGAGAAAAAAATGACCACAATCCCAAGAACAGCTATAGAAATAACTCCCTAAACAGAACAAGTAATTAAACAGTCAGCAAAAGAAGGAAAACTTCAAGTAAATAACATGACTAGAATAAGCCAACATATAACCATGATAACCATTAATGTAAATGGCCTCAACTCAAAAGTCAAAAGGAAAAGATTGGAAAACTGGATTAAGGAACACAATCCAACGATATGCTGTATACAGGAAACACATTTTACTCAAAAAGAAATCCA